>JAODAL010014210.1:0-88288 GCA_025379985.1 Phyllomedusa bahiana
AAAAGGGGCATTGAAATTGCATTGAGCAACAGTCTGAGCAGTAAATCAGCGACCACACCAGTCATTCTGCTGGAGGCTGTGTGAGTGACAGAGGCCCAGCCACTCCGGATAGGGGGCATGCCGCAGCAGCCAGTGGGAGGACCCGGAGGCCGCTCCAATCAGCTACAGGAGCGGTATCCGGGAATCCCATTTAAACTCCCTGCAGGCTGAGTGCTGCGCCTGTGATATTTCCTGGCTGCCTAATTCCCTTGTGTTTTGTATTGTGCTATTTACTTGTGTACCAGACCCCGGCTTATTTACTGACCCCATCTAGTCATCTGATTTTGTACCTCGCTCCCTTTCGTGTTTGACCTTTTGGCTTGTTTACGTTTTCTCTCTGGTTCTGATTTGTGGCTTGGCATTCCTGATTTGTTATTGACCCGGACTGTCTGATGATTCTTCCTCCTGACGGCCCCAGCACTCTAGCAGCACAGAGACTGTCTCCCAGTTGGCGTCTGCCGCCTAGGGCAGCACGTCAAGTAGGCAGGGACAGTGGATTGCGTTCCAGCTAGGGTTCACTGCACCCCCCTTCACGTGACATTATCACAGGCCAAAACCGTTACTGCTCTCCACTCACTATGAACCCCATGACAGCTTTGGTAAAGCAGATGCAGGGGCTTGCCCAGCTATTCCAAGATTTGGCGCTGAGGGTACAACAGCAGGAGACTTCCTCAAGTCTGAGGGTCCCTGTGCTACCTCCCCCTCCTGTGGAGCCTCCTATCCAGTTGCCTGACAGGTTCTCAGGCAACAGAAATGCTTTTCTGACATTTATGGAGGGTTTGACATATCGGATTGACAGATTGCTGGGTGGGGCTGGTGAGAATCCAGCTGTCATGGTCCACATTGGCACCAATGACAAAGTTAGAGGTAGGTGGAGTGTCCTTAAAAACGATTTCAGGGACTTAGGCCAAAAGCTCAGGGCAAGGACCTCCAAGGTAATATTTTCAGAAATATTACCTGTTCCACGAGCCACACCAGAGAGGCAGCGGGAGATTAGAGAAGTGAATAAGTGGCTCAAAAATTGGTGTAGGAAAGAGGGATTTGGGTTTTTGGAGAACTGGGCTGACTTCTGTCTTGGCTACAGACTCTATGCTAGGGATGGGCTGCACCTAAAAGGGGAGGGTGCAGCTGTATTGGGGGACAAAATGGCCAGGAAGTTGGAGGAATATTTAAACTAGGGACTGGGGGGGAGGGTAACTACACATATAGCATGCAAGATAGTGAAGATAGAGAGCTGGGAATTAGGAATAAAACAGGGGGGGGCGTGGCGGGAGGGGGTGTAGCAATAGATAAAAATATCAGGGAGAAAGGAATAAAAACTGAAAAATCTATAAATTGCATGCTGACCAATGCCAGGAGTCTGACCAACAAAATTAATGAACTAGAAGTATTAATAGCTGAAGAAAAATATGACATAGTGGGGATAACTGAGACATGGCTGGACGAGAGCTACGACTGGGCAGTTAACTTACAGGGTTACAGTCTATTTAGAAAGGATCGTAAAGACCGGAAAGGGGGAGGTGTCTGTCTCTATGTAAAATCCTGTCTGAAGCCAACACTGCGGGAAGATATAGGTACAGGTAATGAACATGTGGAATCATTATGGGTAAATATACATGGGGGTAACAATAACAATATAATACTAATAGGGGTCTGCTATAGGCCCCCAAATATAACAGAACCCATGGAAGATGTACTCCTCAGGCAAATAGATGAGGCGGCTAATCAGAATGAGGTTATTATTATGGGCGACTTTAACTATCCAGACATCAATTGGGAATCTGAAGCTTGTAGCTCTCATAAAGGAAACAGGTTTTTGTCAATAACTAATGATAATTACCTTTGCCAAATGGTGCAGGAACCGACTAGAGGAAAGGCCCTTCTAGACCTAATATTAACTAATAGACCTGACAGAGTAACAAAGGTTCAGGTTGAGGGGCACCTAGGGAATAGTGACAATAATATAATAAATTTCCGTTTATCCTTCAATAGAGTTTTTTGTCAAGGAGCCACAAAAACACTGAATTTTAGGAAGGCTAATTTTATTCTGCTTAGGGAGGCCCTAAACCGTATTGACTGGGACAATGTGTTTAAATATGGCAGAACTAATACTAAATGGGATATTTTTAAAAACATCCTAGGCTACCACTGTGAGAGGTACATACCTTATGGTATGGTAATGGATGTCGCCAGTATTTTAGGCTCCGCCCATGTACATCAGGCAATGAGGGGCAGAAAGTGGGAATAATTATGTCCCTACATCAGGGTCCCCACCAGGAGTTGGCATTTTTGTTACCACCTGATTCGCCAGAACTGTCTTCCGTGGACAGGTCCTTGGTCTCCTTAGGTGTACTTTTTGATGACCTTGATAGGGAAGCTGTAGCTGAGGCTCAGCTGACCACATTGAGGCAGGGTCAAAGGACTGTGGAGGAGTTTTGCTCTGAATTTCGTCGCTGGTGCATTCCGTCTGGGTGGAACGACCCAGCTCTTACAGTAGATGCCAGTTTAGATTAGGGTTAGCTGACCATGTGAAGGATTTATTGGTGGCTTACCCTGCCCCTGGTAATTTAGATGAGGCTATGGCACTAACCGTTCGTCTGGACAGACGTTTTAGGGAGAGACATCGGGAAAAGGCTCCTCCTCCAGTGGTCCACATCATGGTCACCTCTACACCCGTTGTTTCTGATTTAAACCCAGAGGAGCCCACGCAAGTGGGGCTTCTTCCGTGACTTCAGCTAGTGACCGTAGGACTACTTGTAGCACCCAGGGGTTGTGCTTCTAATGTGACGAAGATGGACACTGCATTTGGGAGTGCTCCAAACGGAAGACCAGGCTGGAAAAACTCCAGTGCCTAGGTGATTTGCAGGAAGGTTACCTAGGCGATCAGGTATTTCCTAATGTATCCAAAAAGTCGCTGCTCCCAGTTAAGATCTCATATTTGTCTCTGTCTGGTTCTGGGAATGCTTTTGTGGATTCTGAGTCAGCTTTCAAATTTGTAAACGCATCCTTCGCCAAATGTATGGGCCTACCTTGGAGGCCTCTCTCTGATTCCCTGCAGGTTGTGGCAATTGACTCTAATCCGCTGACAAAGGGCACATCCAACATTGTACTCCTGAGCTTGAGATGTTGGTAGGGTCCATACCTCCTGAGAAGTGTATTCTATTTATCATGAAGGGGCTGCCCGCTGATGTGGTTTTGGGGCTGCCCTGCCTTCAGAAACATAACCCGGTGTTTGACTGGAATTCAGGAGAATTAATCAAGTGGGGACAACAGTGTGCTGACAGATGTCTCCCTGTCATACTGGGCAATAGAGAGGTAGAACAGATTCCTGTTTTCATTTGTGACTTTGCTCAAGTATTTTCTCAGAAACAGTAGGAGATACTACCCCCTCATAGATCTTATGACTGTGCCATTGATCTATTGCCCGGAATGAAGTTTCCCAAAGGGAGGATATATAATCTGTCAGGTCCTGAGAGAATAGCCATGAAGCACTATATTGCTGAAAGCCTAAAGAAGGGGCATATCCGACCTTCTGTATCCCCTATGGGTGCAATGTTTTTCTTTGTAGGGAAAAAAGGATGGAGGCCTCTGTCCATGCATAGATTACCGTGAACTTAATAAGATAACGGTAAAAAAACAATATCCCTTATTCTTGATTCCTGATCTGTTAAATCAAATCCAGGGAGTGAAGTGGTTTTCCAAGTTAGACCTGAGGGGGACCTATAACCTCATTCGTATCCGAGAAGGGGATAAGTGGAAAACCGCGTTTAACACTCCTGAGGATCATTTTGAATATCTGGTTATGCCATTTGGGTTGTGTAATGCCCCTGTGTTCTTCCAGAATCTGGTTAATGATGTTTTCCGAGAACTCATTGGTTGTTGTAAGGTTCCCAGAACTAGTCCTCCTGGCGAACTTTGACCCTCTACCTATACCTGAACATCCGTGGACCCATATTTCCATGGATTTCATGACGGACCTTCCTCCTTCGGAGGGCAATATGGTTATTTGGGTTGTATTGGACCTTTTCAGCAAAATGTGCCATCTTGTTTCTTTAAGGGTGTTACCGTCATCCAAAAAACTTGAACTGTTTATCAAACATATTGTCAAACCGCATGGGTTACCGGAGAATATTGTTTCTGACAGAGGGGTTCAGTTCGTGTTTCGGTTTTGGAGAGCCTTTTGCAAGACTCTGGGTATCACCCTGTTCTTCTCCTCTGCCTTCCACCCAGAGACTAATGGGCAGACAGAGAGGGTAAATCAAATGGTAACGCAAAAACTCCATTATGTCTCTGATCTGCAGGCAGATTGGGTAAAGTACTTGCCATACTGTTTACTTGTGTACCAGACCCCGGCTTGTTTACTTACCTCGGCTTGTCATCTAATTTTGTACCTTCCTTCCGTTCGTGTTTTGACCTTGGTTTGTTTACGTTTTCTCTCTGGTTCTGATATGTGGCTTGGCGTTCCTGATTTGTTATTGACCCGGACTGTCTGACTATTCTTCCTTCTGACGGCCCTCTAGCAGCACAGGTACTGTCGCCCAGTTGGCGTCTGCCGCCTAGGGCAGCACGTCAAGTAGGCAGGGACAGTGGGCTGGGTTTCAGCTAGGGCTCACTGTACCCCCCTTGACATGACAGAAATGGAATACAAATCTAATCAAACGTACTTATGTCATCATCACCAACATATTCCTGAAGGCAATGTGACAACTTTGGATATGGTTCAAAACACTACCTGCAATGACCTCTGTGATGAACTCGTTTTCCGTGAGAAAGTTATCCAAAAGTGGAAAGCACTGCTTTTGTCATGCATTTTTTAGAATGTTGGAGTCAGGACTTTACAATGGCAAATTTAAGCTGTTCAGCATGTTGAAAATGTATTCAATGCTAATCTGGCAACTCCTGTTTCGTAGGTCAAGAAACGTGCCAATGATCTTTTATGCTCATTTAGAAATGAAAGCAATTCATCCCAGAGCTCAAAATTGCGCTGTACAACACAACAACACAATAGCCATCTTACTTCAGCAATAGGTCTTTGGCTATGTTCACACGGCTTAAACCTGGACGTATTTCAGTCCGTAATTACGCGCCGGAGTGCGCAAATTATGGGCTGAAAACGTCCCACTCATTACGGTAATCCACAGTTCTCATAGAGAACTGTGGATTACGTCTCCTCTCTCTGCTCGGCGAATCCGCCGGGCGGGGAGAAAAGTGACATGTGAATTACTAGCGGCGTATACGCGCCGCTGGTAATGAATGTCTATGGGCCGGCGAGGTGCCGGCCCCCCAGCTCCCTCCCCCACTCCCGCCCCACCCCCGGTCACACGGTGTAATTGCGGGCCATAATTACGTCCCGCAATTAAGCCGTGTTAACCTAGCCTTTATGTTCAGCTGCTATTTTGCAACATAAGTTTCCTTCCTGTCACTGCAGCAGCGGCATTCGTGCAAATTCAAATGCACTGTGTCCATGGCAATTTCGACTTGGCAAAAAATTGTCAACCATGTGGAAAACTTCTTTCTCAGTAGTACTTCCTGAGATTGCTTGGTAAAACAACAAGTCCTCCAACACTTCACCTTCCCAGCAATATCTCATATATTCCAGCAACTGTGCAGCATTTGTAATATTAGTACTTTCATCCTGCTGAATTGCAAATTGGACTTGCTGAAGTCATGCTATTAGCTGGATATGCATGTTTTCACACATCTCTACAGCTGCTGGTAGTATAAGCTCTTCACCCAATTGTGTGAGGCTTCTTGGAACGTGCAATTTTTAATACTACTAAATACAATGCATGAACAGCCTTCTCATTTACAGCAGTACACACTGTCATTTTGACTATTTGCTTTAAATAGAGCTTGCTTTTGCCTTTGAAAACATTGGCTTACTAGAGCACAACAGCGGGAAAAGTATGGGAGCATAGGAGAATAGGTGTTAACATTGGGGGAACAGAAACATGACCGTAATTAGAAATCAATCAAAGACTGTAAGTCGAGAGAGAATATAATTCCCATTATTCTCTACTGATTCATCGTTACGATCATTGAGCTATGATGTTTTGTTTTTAAATCTATGATCATACAAAGTAAAGTGTAAACTGTGGCACGACTGTATTACCCGAGTTGGCCTTAAAAGCTCGGCCTAAAGGAAAGACATAAGCAATAAACCTGTATGTTACAAAAGCTTCTTTGCTACAAGTTACTTTTTAAAAGTTTTTCTTTGACTTCTTTGCAGACCCACTGGCAGCCTCAGACCACAGTTTGAGAACCTCTGCTATAACAGCCTCCTCTAAGAATAGCAAAGCTGAAATGTCAATCACTGCTCTAGAACCACTCACAGCATGACCAAGAAGGGTTAGTCTGCAGATGGCTCTGAAGAGCAGGGTCTGTGAAACTGCCAGATGGGTCAAACCCCTTTTAATCATATCATACTGCTGTGTGACCATTATTTCTCTTTAAATACAAATGTCACATGACAAATCAAAGCCAAATACAGAAAATATTATATAGATAAATTTTTAACCTTTCAGATGCAGTGATTTTGATTACATCACATTTTTTTGCCATCTCAAAATAGCAGTATGAGGGCTTGTCTTTTCATAACGTAATGTTACCATTTACTGTACAATATAATGCACAATGTGTTGAATGTCTAGAACATAAAGAAAATGCAGTGCCGCCATTTTTCAGAGTGAGTGGATTCTTTTATAAGCTCACTTTGCATAATAAATAAGTGGCTTTTATTCTGCAAGTCTGTACAATTCCAGTGATTAACAATTTAATTTGAAATTTAAATTTTTATTTTTTAACTTGCCTCGCTTTCCATTTTCTAAGACCACTATTGTTTTTTTTTTAAACTGTAATTTTTATTGAAAAGGTTATTTAAGAAGCAGACATCATATAACATTAATGCAATTGAGAGATGGAACATATCTCTCATCATCAGTTAACAAATAAATCATATGCTTGGGTAAAGATGACACAAACTTTATGAATTTGCAACTCACTATTTCAAGCCCTGAACATTTATGACAAGACGACACACAGGGGAGGACAAAACTGGGGGGAGACACAAGACTTCAGAGAATACCAAGGAAGTCGATATATATATATATATATATATACTCCTATCTTAGGAGGTCACTTATTATTGATGAGGTTGAAGTTGTCTCAGGGGGCCCCAAACCAAATAGAAACTATCCAGGTTGTCATTAACGGATGCTGTTAGATATTCCATTGATCTCATATCTGTAAGCCTCCGAATCAGATCTAGCCGATCCGGCACTCCTGAATGCTTCCAAAAGAGGGAAATCAGGCATCGCGCTGCAGTCAGCACATGAACAGTTTCGCCATTGGTTTTGCTACTACGAAAGGCCAGATATTAAATATTAAACAGAGGGGCTCCAATGGGAGAGAAAGCCCTGTAATATCATAGATCAGTTTTATAACCACTTGCCAGTATTGCTGTATTCTAGTGCATTTCCAAAATATATGAAAAACATCTCCATTCCTAGCTGAGCACCTCCAGCAAGCGTTTGGTATAGACGGGTTAAGCTTATGCAAAAAATCAGGAGTGTGATACCACAGCATCATAATTTTGTATTGGTTTTCTTTATATATTGTGCATGTTGATGTTTGGGACGCCCGTTTCCAGATCAGACTCCACTAATCCCTCGTGATAGTTTTTTGGAGCGATAGTTCGCCATTTTACCTTATATAGATGACTTATGGTTCATCTGGAAAAAGGTTCAATTTGAGTTATGGTGTAGATATCTGAGATACCCCTTGTTTTTGAAAAATTTTGTGCTTGATTTACTGAGTCTTTCTAGAATCGCATGGGTTAAAGTAAACCGTATTAATTGTAATATGTTACGAGAAGTATGGGTTATCTGTAGATAAGAAGAATGGACTCGATCCGGGAAGGTGGGAAAAATTTGATTGTACTGATGCAAATGGGAGAAAGTTTGTTCGTTCTATGGTCTTCCCGTCAGCAAACCTAAATAGTTTACCAACAAACCAGGGTTTCATAGGACATCTGTCCCATGCCTTCTGGGAAACATGATTGAAAGGCAAGATGTCATTGGCTGATGAGGAGGACACCAAGGACTGAAGCGTTTTTGCACAAATCGACCAAACCTCCCTTGTTAATGTCATTGGGCGAGTTAGTAGGCTTTTGATAGGTGGAATATGGATGTGGCCATAGTAAGAGTTGGATGAATAGGATGCATCCAGAGCTTTTATTTCCATCCATGTTAGCGCACGACATTTAGGGAGGGACCAGCAGGTATTCTACGTAATTGGGCCGCCCAATAATATTTAGTGATATCTGGGACTGAAAGACCCCCATCTAGCTTCCCCATCATCATCACTTTTTTCGAAATCCTATGTCTTTTATATGCCCAAATTAAGTTAAGAAAAGAGGTCTGCATAGACTTTAGTTCCTTAAAGGGGACTCTAATTGGTAACGTCTAAAACAGATACAGTAATCTGGGCAATATTATGAACTGCAGAGATCCTCCCCATAAGCGATAGCGGAAAGTCTTTCCATTTATTCAAGAGCAACCTAATTTCTCCGTATAGTTTCGGAAAATCCTGTGTGTACAAAGTAGAGTATGACGGTGTTATAAGGGAGATATCTCTCCAGTTAAACCGAAAATTAGCTTTCAGGCTGTTAATTTCCTCTGGTCATATTAATCGGGAGGGCTTCCGTTTTTGTAGTATTTATTTTATAGCCTGAGATAGTGTAAAATCTGTTCAATAGGGCTTGTAGGTTGGGGAGAGAGATGTGGGGTGAAGTTAGTGTTAATAAGATATCGTCTGCATAAAGAGCCAGTTTAAACTCCCTGTCTCTAATTTTAACCCCTTAAGGACCCAGCCTGTTTTGACCTTCCTGACACAGCCCTATTTTTGAAATCTGACATGTCAATTTATGTTGAGAATAACTTTTTGACACTTTTACGATGTACCTATTTACCCAAGATCATGCGTTAATTAAGTTAAAATGGAGCATTATCTATTAGATCGCGCCTTTTTCGGCGCTTCCTGGTAATTTTGAGCGGCCAGCAAATCAGATTACAGAATAGAGCAGGGTGAGATGTGTGTGCGAAGTCATGACCTGGGATGTGTATGGTTCGATTGGCTTGGAAAATCACATGACCTCGTTTTACATAGAACAGCTTTCTGTTTCAGGCTCAGTGGGTCTCTCAGGCGTTACATAGGGATAGGACATGCCGCTCTGCCTGTGGCCAAACAGCTCAGCGAAATTAGTCTTTTTCTGCACTGAGAAACCTCTACTATTAGCTGTGATCCTTCCAATTTAGTTAGATTAGAGATTTGAAGATTTTATGTAGTTAGCTAGAGAAATTTTAATTAAAGCAGCTCTACCGCTGTTAATTCACGGCGGGTGGGGCGGGGGGGGGGGGGGGGGGGCCGCGGGCGAACTCAGACAAGCTCTATCTATAAAGAACAATGGTTAAAGTCACCAGATTTAGTGTAGACATTGTAGTGGATTCTTTATTATTAACAGTTTTGCTATTGAAATATTACCTGGATATGGGCAGCTGAACTTATATGGATACACCATAATTTCTAGTAACTTGAGCGTCTCTTTGTTAGCAAAAATTAAAAAAAAAAAAGAACTGCAATAAACTCCACTTTTATTATCAGTTTACATTCAGATAGGTGTTCCTTTCATTTTACCATTTACACCTGTGACTGATTGATATTCCCACTTGCGTTAAATTACATACAGCAAATCTTGTATCTGCACAGGTTGTTTGTTTGCCAAAAATACCGTGTTATCGTACGAAAAACAATCATAGTTTACGTGTTTTTTGGACTTTTGCGCACAGCATTGTTCATTTGCGCAGATCTAGGTATATCTTCTAAACAGCAATTTCTATATTCACCACAGGTGAATTGAAAGGTGCAAAAAATACCGTTGTTATACAGAAAAACATAACAGGATACAGACATAATACAGACTCCTTTTCCCGGCAACTTTTTAATCTGGGGGTCAGACAGGGTTTAAATGGTCTACTGCGGTCCAGGACTGGTATGTCCAATATGGTCCAGGAAACTAAAATGATGTTGATAAGCTACTTTTTGCGGCACTTTTTAAATCTGGGGGTCATGCAGGTTTGGGGCGTGCTCATGCTGCGTTCCAGGACAGGGATATTCAATGTCGAGTTCAAGTAAACATGATGGTTTCAAATTATTTCTGCCTTCTGGCACTTTTTAATTTGTGGGTGATTGCTGTTTAAGGGTCAGGCTGTGGTACATGACAGGGATAGTGAAATGGTCTGTGACTATTGTTTCTGTGACTTTTATACACTAAGTGGTGTTGCCTAAGATGTAGCACGTATCCGTTTGACTGTTGTGGATGTTAATTTCAGCTTCTCAGTTCTGTTTGGGGTGTAATAATGACGGTGTTGTTGCTCCGCTTCCCATAGACTTTAATGGTAATCGCTCATAATCGTGCTCACTATCGAAAAACCCTTATGATAGAGGCGACTATCGACTAGTCGCTCGATCTCGATAGCCAAAGCAATCGCTAACACTACTCGTTGACACATTGTGCTTAAGTTTAGTAAGAAATTTTTATATCATACAATCCTTGTTTGTTGTGAAAAATATCAAAAATTTCATGAAATTTGGAAAAATGTGCGATTTTGACAGTTGCAAAATTTCTGCGTGCAAGACAGATAATTAGTCACCACAAAATAGTTGATACCTAGCATCTATCATATGTCCACTATAGGTTGGCATCATATTTTAAATGTCTTTTTTTTTCTTTTTTACGACATTAGAGGGCTTAGAAAATTTAGTAGTAAATCTCACATTTTCAAGAAAATTAGCAAATACATTTTTTTAGGGACCAACTCCCAGTTTGACGTGGCTTTTTGAGGGGCCTGCATGTTAGATACACCCATAAGTGACGCCATCTGAGAAACTAGACCCTTAAGTATTACAACACTATTTAGGAAGTTGATAACCCTTCGATATTTCACAGAAAATTAAAGCAAAAAGTGGAGGTTGAAATATCAAAATTTCACTTTTTTTGCAGATTTTCAATATTTATCAATTATTCACTGAATACGGTAAATGTGACTAGGTAAATGCAACTTAATATCATTTCCCCAGGTCTGTCCGTTTTTGGAGAATCCAATATGTGGCCCTAGTGCATATTTGGCTACATAAGCCCAGATAGGAGGAGCACTACTATACTCTGGGGGTCCTCATTTTCAATACGATTTTATTTTGGAGGCGCCATTTCAGGTTTGGGGACCCCTAAGGTGCTTAAAATTATAAACACCCCGAAATAGACCGCATATTGGAAACTACACCTAATGAATATATCCAGGGTGCATTGAGTTTATAGACCCACAGGTGATTCACAAATTTTTTTAGCATAAGCTGTGAAAATATAAAAAAAAAAATATTTTCAATTAATCTTCATATTTTAGCTTAAAAGGTTTCATTTATATATGGAATCCTGGAAAAAAGAACCCTAATCTTTGTTAAACAATTTCTTCAAGGGTTCGGCAATACCCTACATGTGGGTTGTAAACTGCTGTTTGGCGCTAGGCAGGGCGTTATAAGGGAGGGGAGCGCTATTTGGCTTTTGGAACGCAGATTTTGGGGGCCATTGTCGCATTTTGCAAAGCCAAAGTAGCAAGAACAGGCGAAACCTTCCAGAAGACGCCCCATTTGGATTCAACACCATCAGGGATCTCATCTAGGGGGTGGACCTGTGCATTTTGGATGCCAGGTGTTTTATAGTTTTTTTTTTAGCATTGGGCAATGAAAATGGCGGAAAAACGCAGTTCGGTCATTGTTTTTTGATTTCAATTTTAAATCGCCGTGCAGTGTAATGGATGTGATAACTTTAATAGGGGGTCTGGGGTACAATTACAATGATATAGATTTTATATAGTTTTTCCTGTTTTATTACTTTTTCGCAGTAGAAATAGTCTATAAAAAATTGCGTTTTTATGTCTGTCTATTTCTGGACAGCCATAACTTTTTTATTTTGCTGTTGTGCTGAGCTGTGTATGGCTTGTTTTTTGCGGGATGATGTTGAAGTTTTTATTGGTACCATTATGGGGTGCAGATGATGCTATGTTCCTTTTTAGTAAGGTTTTTCTGAGATGTTTTGAACAAAATACAGCAATCATAGGTAGTGTTTTTTATTTTTATAGCGGTCACTGTATGGTATATATGACTTGGTAGCTTTACTCAGCAGGTCATACGATTACACCGATACCCAATTTGTATATTTTTTTATGTTTTACTGCTTTTTTACAATAAAACAGTTTTATTCAACCAGGAAAATACGTTTTTGCATCGCCATAGTCTGAGAGCCAAAACTTTTAAATTTTTCTGTGCTTGGAGCTGGGTAGGGACTTGTTTTTTGCGAGATGAGTTGATGTTTTTATAGTGTCATTTTTGGGGAGACAAGTCTTTTTGATCGCTTTTAAATCCTTTTTTGGAGGCCAGGGTGAAGAAAATACTGCAATCCTAGATATTTTTTTTTTTTTTTAACAGGGCTCACCGTGCAGTATCCGTGATAAGTTAGTTTTTACTCTTTGGGTGGCAAACGATTATGGCGATACCCTAATTATATATTTTTTTATGTTGAAGCACTTTTAAAAAAAAAAGAAAAGTGTTTTTAGTGTGTTAAAAACAATTTTTTATGCATCGCTATCTTCTGAGAGCTATACATTTTTTATTTTTCTGTATACAGAGCTGTATAAGGATTTTTTTTTTGCGGGATGAATTGATGTTTTAATTGGTACAACGTTGGCATTTCTAGGAGTTTTTGATCGCTTTTTATTCCATTTTATGTGCTGCGGGATGAACAATAATCTTCTGTGATTTTTTTTTTTTTTTTTTTTTTTTACGGGGTTCACCGTACAGGTTAATTAACATGACAATTTATAGGGCAACTCGTTACGCACACGGCGATACCAAGTATGGGTACTTTATTTATTTTTTATCTTTTTTGGGGCGATTGGCGTTTGTAAAGGGGGAAAAAGGGGGATGTTACGTATTTTTTTTTTTATTTTTCGTGTTTGTGTTTTACTTGTTTTTCACTTTTTTTTTACTTTTTTTCACTTTTTCACATTTTTATTTTACTTTTCCCCATAGGGGATTTGAATGAGAGATCTTTAGATCTCTCATTCAATAGGAATCAGTGCATAGCTTGTTGCTATGACTGGTTCCTATGACAACTGTCAGTCACGATGCCGGGCCGTGCCCACAGGGCACGGCCGGGCATCGTGACGTCACAGACAACCCGGAAGGCATTCTCTGCCTTCCGTGCTGTCTGTCAGAGGGCAGGAGCTGCACGGATCGCCCGATCCGTGCGCTGCTGCCGCCGACAGACGCAGGAGGAGCGATCTCCTCCTGTGTCTCCCTTAGTCTATTGCAACCCGATGGTCGCGATAATTAAGGTGTTAAACCCCCCCCCCCCCCCCGGAGCGATCCAGGGTCGGCGCTGCGGGATGTCAGCTGTAATATATACAGCTGACACCCCGCGCCGATCGCGCTGAACATCTGCATTAGAGTTTGCGCGAATCCTACAGGACGTATCCATACGTCCAGGTGCGTATAACCCCCAAACACCTGGACGTATGGATACGTCTAAGGTCGTTAAGGGGTTAATGCCTTTAATATTTAACTCTAGACGGATCAATGCGGCTAGTGGTTCAACACTCAGTGCGAAAAGTAAGGGCGATAAGAGGCAACCCTGCCTAGTGCCGTTGGATATATGAATTAATGGTGACATAGTGTATGGGAGACGATTGGTAGCTGAAGGGGCTGAGTATAACCCGCATAAAGCTTGAAGGAACCGGCCCTTAATTCCAAAGGTCTGTAATACTGAAAACATATAGGACCAATTAAGGCGGTCAAACGCTTTTTCGGCGTCAAGACCGAGCAATAAGGCCGATTGCTCCATTTTATTAACAGCATCTATAAGATCGTTCTACGGGTATTATCTCCTCCCTGACCACCCAAGATAAATCCAACTTGATCCGCAAGTATTAGCTGGGGCATCCAAATAGATAATCTATTGGCGAGGATTTTGGTAAAATTTTTTAGATCTGAATTTAATAAAGCTATAGGGCGGTAATTAGAGACTTCTAATGGGTCTTTATTAGGCTTCGGAATTAAAGTTATATATGAGTGTAACAATGTAGAGGCCACCTGTGACCCCTCCAGCATAGAATTATATAGCGATAGCTGATATTTGGATATTTGTGTGCTAAACACTTGGTAGTAGAGATAAGTTAGCCCATCAGGGCCTGGGGCTTTTCCATTAGGCATGGATTTGAGGGTGTCCTCCAGTTCCTCAGGTTCTATGGGTGAGATAAGCGATTCCACTGCTTCTGCGGGAAGAGTGGGCAGCCCACAGGAGGAGAGGAACTGTTTTAGTACTTGTTCTTTAGACTGGGGGTCATTAGGGAGCGTATCTGGCAAAGCATATAACTTGGTAAAATAGTTCTAGAACAACTGGGTAACGACCTCGGGATCATATGTGATATGTCCTTTGGCATCTTTTAAAGCATGCGGCGTATGTTTCGCCGTGTCGTCTCTCAGTTGCTTAGCCAATAATGTGTGCGCCCTATTTCCCCTCTCATAGTAGCGCTGTTTGGAGAACAATAGCAGCTTTTCTGTCTTTCTAATTGCTAAAGTCTTCAGCTGGGCTCTTATGTCCACTATCTTCCTCAAAGTTGATCTACTAGGATGGATAGAGAGGGAGTTTTCTAAAATCGACAGTCTAGATTGCAATATCTCTATTTGGGCCTTTGCTTGCTTTTTGAGTTTAGTACCTATTGCTATACACCATCCTCTCATTACCTCAGCCCACGAAAACAAAAGGAGTCCTCACTCAGGTTCATACATGGATAAATAAAAACAATATTGGGGGGAGATTGGATTTACTGAAGCTGGAGTGGTAGCAGCCCCTTCAGTGGTCGGTTGTGAGCTGCCCCAAGGAGGTTGACTGGAGCTAACTACGGGGAAGAAGCTGTATATAGCACTTCTTTTGTTACGTGAATCTGTAGGAGTCTGCCGAACAGTGTCCTGCTTCCTTTTGTTTGTTTTAGCCAGTGTGAGGATAGTAGAGTATAAGCAACCCCCAACACAAAATGGCCTCCAGCCACGTGGAGCTGTCCTGATATGAGAGTCCTCTAATGGCGGATGATAGATCTGTCCCTCCGTACAGAGTTCTTCACGCTTAGCACAGTTATTAAAAGTGGCCGACCACCAGAGCCCGGTCCTTTGTTAGAGAGACCCTCCGCAGGGGAAATAATGTGGACGCCTGCACGGCACTGTGCCTTCCCAGCTCTTACTCCTCCAGGCTACCCCTCCAGTCCCGGTAGAAAGGTATAGGAATGGGCAACAGGGCCCAGACTCGCAGTTCCCAGCGATGTATCTTGCCGTGTACATTATCGACTCCGACTCTCTCCTCGCTGCATTCTGTTTCACTGTAGGGGAGCGCGCGTCTCACTACCTCCGTCCTCTGTCGCCTTCCGCGCGGGAACGCAGGCTGCTCACAACAGCAGGCACTGTCGGGTCTCTTCTTGTCCCCAGCAGAGGCTAAGTCTTACAGCTCCGATGCCGGGCAACCTCCGGGTTCTTTATCGCCTAAATTGTGCAGGTTTCACCAGGTTTAGCGGGCGTGCGACTCACTGCTCAGCGGTTGGTCTAAGGAGCAGCTCTATGCTGCGGCCATCTTCTTCAGCGCCTAGACACGCCCCCCCCAATATTGTTTTTATTTATCCATGTATGAACCTGAGTGAGCACTCATTTTGTTTTCGTGGGCTGAGGTAAAGTTTTCATTTGTACCACTTTTTTTTTTTATAGTGTTTATTTTTGACATCTTAGTAAACAAGGTAATAATGACATAAAGACCAACATACCGTTGAGTCACATAGCCACATATATAAAATGCAGTACAAATAAAGTACAGATCAGTACAAAGTCCAACCTGTAATAGCCAATAAAGCAGATCAGGAGCATGTATCAATAGCCCATCACTGAACATAATGCAGCGAACAGGTAACATAAAATGTAACAGATGCATGTAAAAGTCAAACCTTCTTATGAAACTCCTGTTGAATAGAAAATAAGATGTGGACCACATGATGACTCTGGAAACACAGAGAAGATGAGACAAGCAAACACACATTCACATTTTAGCTTCGGTACTCCGTCACCAGCAGCTATACCGTGGAAAGAGTGATCCAATTACTCTGAGTTGAAAGTTTGCCGACACCTCCCGGTAGGCATATGTGGCCATAGCATTGCTATGAGTAAGGGCGTATATACTCGAGCCCGAAACGCGTTAGCGTCATTTTCATCTCCATGTCTCTATTTTGACTGACCATTGTATACTGCTTTAGCTGGTGAGTGCTTTCTGCTTCATTTTAAATTTTTGTACAAATAAAATTGCATATGTTTTATGGAGCATACTTCTCTGCGTGCTGGATATTCCTGTTTTAAGTCATATGCTTTGCCGTTTCTTGGACCGTGCTTCCATGCATGACAGACTGAAGTTTGAGGCTGGCCATTTTCTATATGTGGCCTTGTACATTGACAAATCCCTGTTTACCAATTGCAACCAATTAGATAAAGTAGGACGTTTCAGGGGCTTCCAGTTCAACAAAATAGATTTCCTAGCATAAAAGAGAAGGAGCCAATACAGAACTTGCTCCTGCTTAGTTGGGACTAAATCTTGAACTAACCCTAACAGACTGTTGCCTGGAGCAGAGACATTGGGAAGACCCAGTCAGGAGTTTAGGAACTCATGACCAGCAGACCGAAATCCCTGAATCTCTGGGCATTCCTACACCATATGTAAAAGGGTTCCCATTCCCTGATGACGTCTGGTACAAGTGCATAAGTTACCTTTTGACATTTGTTTGAGACTAACTGATGTCAGACTCTGTAGAGCCATTTAGCTTGGATCAGTTGATCCCGATCAAAGTGGGTTGAGGCGCCACAAGATTTGCGACATCCGAAACAGTGGTGATGGCAAAACCAACAACGAGGCATGATCCGAGATCCCTCGTGGGAAATACTCCACCTTAGAAGCAGACAGAAGCAACACTTTGGAGACGAATATGAGAGAGAAATTGCAGAGGCTGAGAAACAGGAGAATTGCCTCAAATTTGGATGTGCACAACTCCAGATCTGTTAACTCATGCGCTGCAGCCCAGTCCCCTCATTTCACTTTATGAGAAAGGCTGCAACCTGCTCAATCAAGTTCCCTGTCTAGAATAGCCTTAAAATCCCCCAGAATAGTAAGAGACGCATGTGGATATTGCGAAGTTAGGGCCATGATTGACTCTAAGATAACACCATTAAAAGGTGGCGGGGATATAAATATTGCAAAGTACTAATTCCCTACTCCCTAAATGAAAGTGGAGAATGACATATCTGCCAGACTGATCCAGATGAAGGTGCAAAAGGTGAAATGAAAGTGATTTACTCACTAATATAGACACTCCTCTGGCATTATTAAAATATACCGAATGGGATGCGGACCTCGCAAAAGGACGCTTCAGTGTGGGATGTGACTTCTTGATTACTTTTTTATTCTGACTTTTTGTGGAGGTAAAACAACCAAAAAAAACCTTTTCATTTTATTTTTACAGAATTTACTCTGCAAGATAAAGGTTATATGTAAAAAGATCAAACTTTTATGGACAGTGATACCATTACATGTTTTATACCCTTTTTATTTTTTTGTAAAAGGATGAGGCGTGTTTTTAAATGTTTTAATTTTTATAAAACGTATTTATCGCTTGAACACTATTCTGCAATAGTAATAGATTGCTCAACAGTTATTGTACATCATATGTTAGTAAAGGTTCAGTATTAGCAAAACGGTTATAAGATATATTTTCTTTAGTATTTGCATATGTAATTAAAGTCAATACATTTTAAAACAGTGATCACACAGCAGTATGGAACGATAAAGAACATGCATTAACATTGTCTTAAAATCCACAATGCAAAGACCCAAGCACAGTAAGCGTTTTTTCTTTTCTTGTTCCTGTGCCTTTGTGTCGTAGATTTTAAAAGAATGTGAATAAATTTCACGTTTTATGGAATCCCCCAAACTGCTTTTTTTTCATAGAATATGGGCCTTTTCACACTGTTCTGTACATCCCTGATTTAAGACTTTATATAAGGTGAGATGAATTTTTTTCTTAAAAGAAAAAAAATCAGTATCTATAAAAACATGGCCAAAACGCGTAAAAAAAAAAAAATTGTAAATTTTGACTGATCATGGATTTTAATATTAAATCAAGTTTTATTACTACAAATAGACATGGATGCCGGATCTTTATTAATTATTTCAACTTATAGCCATGGTGAGGAGTCTGATGTGTACATATTAATTTTGTAAAATTAAACACATATTTTCTTGTAGGAAATCTGTCCAAAGCTGACAAAGAACTGATCATTGTAGCTACCAGTGCGAACAACAAATGCGATTATTGTGTAACTGCTCATAGTGCGTTACATAGAATATATTCTAAGAACAATACATTGGCTGACCAGGTAAATCTCTGTTTTTTTTTTTTTTTTTGTGATACATAATTTGGGCATAATATCTGTTCAAAGTATGCTACAGATAGTGAAAACTGATTTGACGGAATCCATTTTTAAAGTGAAAATTTTAAAGTTTAAGTTTTTTTTTATTATTATTTTTATTCATTATTGTATGATAGGAAATCATAAGATGTTCTAATATACATGTATTAAAAATTCTGCTCATAATTCTTTTATACCAATGTAGTAAAACCCGATCTGCAAAAAAAGAAAATGGTATAGCCCACGTTTCTGCTTCCACTGACTAGACATGGTCTGGCCATTTAACCCCTTACCACCGGAGCCAGTTTTGACCTTCCTGACAGAGCCCCGGTTTTAAAATCTGACGTGTCCCTTTGTGAGTAACTTTTTGACACTTTTACCTATCCAAGTGATTCAGAGACTGTTTTCTCATGACACATTTGGGGCAGATTTATCAATAGTGTCTTAATTTTAGACAGTGTAAAGTTAGACTAGACAGTCTTATAATGCGCCACATTTATCATAGTATTGATAAATCTGCTGCAGGTTAAAACTGTCTAGTTTAAGTTTGCTTACTTTTACGGCAGAAACTGCGACAAAATTGTCGGATTTTTTGTCGCATTTAAGCTACGCCCCCTTTTCATAAAACCATGCCCTTTTATGAAGCCATGCCCCTTTGTCGGACGAGGCGCTGAAGCATCTGAAACTGTCTTAAACACATAGTAAATGTGGCGAAAAGCTGTTTTTTGGCGCAAATTGAGCCGGAATTCTGGCACAACTGCCTTGATAAATCTGGCCCATTGTGCTTTAAGTTAGTAATACATTTTGGTCCATAAAAGCCTTGCTTTTTTTTTTTGAAAAATATCAAAATATCATGAAAATTTGGAATAATAAGTTCAAAAATTTCTTCATGTAAGACAGTTATTCCACTCAAAATAGTTTATAACTAGCATCTACCATATGTTTACTGTAGGTTGGCATA
Organism: Phyllomedusa bahiana; assembly: GCA_025379985.1. Taxonomy (NCBI): domain Eukaryota; kingdom Metazoa; phylum Chordata; class Amphibia; order Anura; family Hylidae; genus Phyllomedusa; species Phyllomedusa bahiana. The sequence continues at coordinate 19,604 of JAODAL010014210.1, forward strand.
ATTTTTTTAATGTTTATTTTTTTATTTTTTTTTATCACATTAGGGGGCTTAGAAATTTAGTATTCATTTTTCACATTTTCAAGAAAATATGCAATATAGATTTTTTTTAGGGATCAATCCAGTTCTGACGTGGCTTTTAGGAGTCTATATGTCAGATACCCCCATAAATGACCCCATCTAAGAAACTAGACCCCTTAAAGTATTTAAACAAGTATTTAGGAAATTTGTTACCCCTTTAGATATTTCACAGAAATTGAAGCACAGTGGAGGTGAAATTTCATACTGTGACCAGGTAAAAGCAACTCCACATCAATTCCCCAGATTTTGCCGTTTTCAGAGATATCCCATATGTGGCCCTAGTGCGCTATTTGGCACAACCACAAGCCACAGAATAGGAGGAGCACATACTGGACACTGGGGTCTCATTTTTAATACCATTCTATTTAGGCGCCATTTCAGTTTTGTGGACACCCTAAGGTGCTAAAACTTAATAAACTCCCCTAAAAAGACCTCATATTGAAAATTACACCTCTTAAGGAATATATCCAGGGGTGCAGTGAGTATATCAACCTCACAGGTGTTTCACAAATTTTTTTTAGCGTTAGGCTGTGAAAATGAAAAAAAATATTTTTCTGCAACTTTAGCTGAAAATGTTTAATTTTTACATGGGATCCTGGGAAAAAAAAAGCCTCCCAAATTGCGTTACGCAATTTCTTCCAAGTTCGGCAATACCCTACATGTGGGTGTAAACTGCTATTTGGATCCATGGCAGGACGTACAAGGGAGGGAGCGCTATTTGGCTTTTGGAATGCAGATTTTGGTGGGTGCCATGTCACATTTGCAAAGCCCCCAAAGTACCAGAACAGGTAAAACCTTGCAGACGTTGCCCCATTTTGGACATCACCACTCATGGATCTCATCGAGGGGTGTGTTGAGAATTTTGGCTGCACAGGTGTTCTGTAGTTTTTTTTAGCATTGGGCCATGAAAATGGGCGAGGGGGGGGAGGGGTGGACGCAGTTCCGCCATTGTTTTTTGGGCTTCGTATTTACGGGATAAATGACAGGATAACTTTACTATGTGGTTCGGTACAATTGCAATGATATAAAAAACTACAAGATTTATGTTTTATTACTTTACACGATAGAAATGCGTTTAGAAAAAATTGCATTTTTATGTTGTCATAGTCTGGCAGCCATAACTTTTTTTATTTTTCTGTATACAGAGCTGATTATGGGATTGTTTTTTGCGGGATGAGATGATGTTTTTATTGGTACCATTATGGGGTGCATGTGACGCTTTTGATCACTTTTTATTACGGTTTTTGTGAGGCATTTTGAACAAAATACAGCAATACTGGTAGTGTTTTTTTTATTTTTTACAGTGGTCACCGTGCGGTATAAATGACATGCTAGCTTTACTCAGCAGGTCAATACGATTACAGCGATACTATATATAAATATATATATATATATATATATATTAAATTTATATAAAATTATATATATATTATATATATATAATATATATATATATTTTATTCAAAAGAAATCTTTTATTAAAGCAGGAGTAAACAACGTACACAATAAGCACGATAGGTTGTACATAATAAAGTATACCAGCACATTACATATCACCATTAAAAAACGGTTATAATGACTAAGAGAATGTCGTTATACTGTATATTTGGAATCGGCGAACAGAATAATAATAAAAGAATTTCTAGTACCAATCAGGCCGAGACAATGGAAGTCATGGAGATTCCACAAAGGGGAGAGGAGACAACCCCATTCTCAGGCCAGGCTATTGACCACCAAGAGGAGAGGGACATCAGCCCCCCCAGAGGGGAACATCCATTTTACACAAGTTACATAGTACAATTATCGGTGCAGGTTTGATCATATAAGTACATCCTTACAAATCGGGCTTTTAAAAGTATCTGATTAGGAGTAGAAGAAGGGGAAAGCTCAAAAAGAACCTTTAAGGAAAATAACTTTTTCAGCCGGCTCGGCGACATGTTTAGGTAAATCAGGTCATTTCCGTATAACACCAAAGAGGGTTGACGAGCAGTCAGGGTCAATGAGGAGACAACCTTATATGTATGTGTGGTAGATGTCCGTATTGCAGAAAGAGATCCAGTCATCCCATATGTAAAGATATTTGCAGAATTGTGCGGGCGAATCCGTCCGAAACTCCTCTAATCGCTGCAGCACATGGATCTCCCTAATCCAATCAGAAATAGATGGGCAAGATGTGGAGAGCCACAAGCAGGGGATGATCAGCTTAGCTGCAAGGATCAGAAAAGTGAGGAGGTGTTTCTTCAGTAGTTTAGTAGGTAGGGGAATATGAAAGAGAAGGAGACTAGATGGATTATTTTGTAGTCTAACTCCTGTAAATTATGTCAATCACTTTAAGCCAAAAAGGTTGCAAAATGGGGCAGCCCCACCAAATGTGTGTTATTGTGCCCCTTGCCGCCTTGCATCGCCAACAGACTTCAGGGGAACTAGGACACATGGCATGCAATAAAGCCGGAGTGCGATACCACCTGCTGAGAATTTTATAATTTAGCTCATGGGCCCTACAGGAAACCGATGACTTATGTGTCAAATGGAACGCTTTCTCCCAATCCTCAACTGAAAGCTCCAGGTCCAGCTCCCTCTCCCAGCTCTTCTGAAAAGAGCTTGTCAGTCGAGTGACTACTGAGTAAGAGGGCGTATAAGCCCGAGAGTGGGCGCCTGATGGCACATTTACCTAAGCACCACATTTCAAAAGTGGTGAGGGGCCGATGTAGGTCCAGAGCTACTCTCCATTCAGAGTAGAGGCTGCGGAGTTGATAATAATGCAACCTAGGAAAATGAGTCGTCGTAATGTCCCCCACCATCTCCTCGTATGTTTTCAATTCTCAACTGAGAATGACCTGGTCAACCAACGAGGAATGAGCAGTGACACCCAGTAAGCGAGCAAGTGCTGAAGAGAGCGACTCTGGAACTACCAGGTTTCCTATAATAGGAGTGCATGGGCCTCCATAGGCGAAAAGCCTCTTTTGTGTTGTGTATGATCTCCCTACTGAGATTGAGATTTTCACAATCAGAGGGAGAGAGCGGAGGAGACTTACTGGCAACATCGAGGGTGGGAGTCAGACAAGGGCCGCAATGGGTGCTTTGTACCATTTTGTTTCAAGCGAGACCCACAGTTTGGGATTCTTTGCTTGAAATGCGTCCAAGACGCACACAGACACAGCCGCTTGATAGTAAGCTTGGAAATCCGTCAGGGCCAATCCCCCCTCAGATTTAGGGCGAGTCAAGGTGACTTCAGCTATCCTGGGACGTCCACATGACCAAACAAATCGGGAGGTCAGTTTCCGCAAATCCTTAAAGATTTGGGAAGCAAAATTGGGATGGCCTGAAAGAGGTATAGCAGGCGGGGCAGGATGTTCATCTTGAGGATGTTGATTCTCCTGATCCAGGAGAAGTCCCTCCTATCCCATTTCAAGAGATCTTGCTTTATTCTAGATAGCATAGGGGCAAAGTTTAAATCAAAGGTCTTATCTAATCTGGAGGGGATCTGCACCCCATGGTATTTAAAAGATGAGTCATCCCAGGAGAAAGGGAATAGGGACTTCAGCCTGGACAACCGGTCCGCCGTAATATAAAATCTTAGGGCCGAGCTTTTGGTCATATTGATCTTGTGATTACTAAGCCTACTGTATTCCTCCAAAACTGTCAGTACAGCAGGAAGAGAAGAGACAGGATTCGTCAGATACATTAACATGTCATCCACGAAAGCGGAGCATTTAAAATGTATGCCCCCCAATGTGAAGTCCCTGGATATCAGGAGTGGCCCGTATCACCTGCATCAGGTGTTCCATAACTAGAATATACAGGATCGGGGAGAGAGGACATCCCTGCCTGGTGCCATTGCCTATGGTGAAGGGTTCCAAGAGGGACCCATTAATGCGTATCTGAGCTTGGGGTGCTGTACATAGAGCCATTATTCTCCCAAGCATCACCGGGTCGAAGCCCAAGGACCCCAGGACACCTCTCAGGAAGGACCATGCTAGCGGTCAAACGTCTTTTCCACGTCTAGCGTTAGGAAAAGGCTGGGAATTTGTTTCGAGTGGATGTATTGGATCAGGGAGAAGGTCTTGAGGATATTATCCCTTGCCTCTCTGGAGGGGACAAAGCCAACCTGGTCTCTATGGATGAGATCGTTTAGTAAAGGGTTGATACGGGACGCTAGTAATTAAGCAAATCATTTTGCGTCCATGTTGATTAAGGATATGGGGCGGTAGCTCTGACACAAAGATGGATCTTTGCCCTCCTTCAGGATATCTACTATATGGGCCCTCAAAAAAGCAGAGTCAAATGGGGAGTCGCTAGAAGCCTCAAATACATGGGTTACCTATTATTCCTATAAATTGTATGCACCTCCTTTTGTTTAGTCGATATGTGAGTCTTCCATTACTCACATGTTAAACATCAACAGCAAATGACCAAACTTTCTTTAAAAATACTTTCTCCTTTTAATCATTAACGATACAAAAACAGACAACAGTCTTTGTAGACATAGAAGTAAGGTGCAATACTTATCACGCATCAGCGTAGTCCATATTTTCAATGGTAATAGATATGAGGATAGCTGGAGTGCAAGAGCCGTCCGCACACCCGTGCGACGTTTCGAAGAATGAACTTCTTTTTCAAGCATGCGCAGTACGGTAAGTATACCACTTATATACCTTTCCAAATCACAGACATATACAATTATAAAAACACTTTCATTTCTATCTTTTCATTTAACCCTTTAGGGCTGAGAGCATCTAAACTTACTATCCAGAAGGTTTCCCTCTTAATTAGATGTTCACTAAGGTTTACATCAGACTGAACTTTAACTCTTTCCAATATGCACCATTTGAGCTCTGATACATTGTGCTGTGCTTCAAAGAAATGGCGTGCTACTGTGTTTTCATCAAATTTACATTTCTCATTACATTGCAAATCTTTAAATACATTTTGATTTCCTGACTTGTCTCTTTTCTGTTTATAAAGCCGGATGGCCGATCTATGCTCATTGAGCCGTATTCTCACTTGTCTGCTAGTTTGCCCAACATAAGGTTTCCCACAGGGGCATTTTAAGAGATATATCACGGCGCTACTCTGGCAAGTGTGGTGTCCTCGTATTTTAATAGGCGTACCTTGTGTTGGATGGTTGATTTCTGAGCCTCTAATAATGCTGTTACAGTTCTGGCAATTTAAACATGGGTACGTACCAGTTTTTTCAGTACGTAATTGCATCTGTTTAGTTTGACTAGTTTTTTTCATATCAGAGCTTATGAGACTCTGTCCCAATGTATGCCCTTTTCGATATATAAACAATGGTTGTTCCCTGAATAAATTGCCATACTGTGGATCATGTCTCATCAGATTCCAATACTTATTAATTATTTTTTTGATCATTGTTGCATGTTTGTCATACGTAGAGACCATAGCACTTCTATTATCTCTTCTCATATTTTTTTCTTGGAATCAACAATTCCTGCCTATTTTTTAATAACACTTCCTGTCCTATCTTTTCAAGGTTGTCCCTCTCATAACAATTTCAAATAGAAAAACTGCAGCTCACCTTGCCGCGGACTTGTGCGTAGCTTCCTTGCCAAGGATCCGAATGTAGCAGTTCACTCCTGTGGACTCACCGCCGGCCTAGCGGTAACACTGAACACAAAACGGATATCCGGGTGTTGATCCCATGTAGGACCGGCGCCGCCAAATACTCCCGAGTCCGGTTCCGATAAAACAACTACGTTTATTGCAGACAAATATAAAACGGCACTCTGGCAACAACACCCGTGCACATCGGTGAATAGAAACAACAAACGCGTTTCGGGCAGTCTGCACTTGTTCACTGTTATAACCTCCTGTTTCTCACCTATCTTATAAAACCACATTAAAACCAATCACCTTTGATTTTTCAAGCACGTGACCCTCAGGTGTTTGTGATGGTAATGAGCTCAAAATTAACCCCTTTGCTTGGGGCACATAAAACGTACAGCATCTACTCACAAATATGTGCTATGGGCATTTTACCATAGGTACATTATAATTGTAATAATATGACAATATATCGAAATCTGTAAACTGATATGTTTGTAAATATTGCCCGTATTTTAATAGAAATATAGCATGTCTGCACATAAAACGTACAGCATCTACTCACAAATATGTGCTATGGGCATTTTAACATAGGTAATTATAATTGTAATGATATGGCAATATATCGAAATCTGTCTCAACTACCGCACAGACATGCTATATTTCTATTGAAATATGGGCAGTATTTGCAAACATATCAGTCTACAGATTTCGATATATTGCCATATCATTACAATTATAATGTAACTATGGTAAAATGCCCATAGCACATATTTGTGAGTAGATGCTGTACGTTTGTGCCCCAAGCAAAGGGGTTAATTTAGAGCTCATTACCATCACAAACACCTGAGGGTCACGTGCTTGAAAAATCAAAGGTGATTGGTTTTAATGTGGTTTTATAAGATAGGTGAGAAACAGGAGGTTAGAACAGTGAACAAGGGCAGACTGCCCGAAACGCGTTTGTTGTTTCTATTGATCGATGTGCACGAGTGTTGTTGCCAGAGTGCTGTTTTATATTTGTCTGCAATAAACGTAGTTGTTTTATCGGAACCGGACTCGGAAGTATTTGACGGCGCCGGTCCTACATGGGATCAACGCCCGGATATCCGTTTTGTGTTCAGTGTCGCTCTCATAGCCTACCTTTACGAATTTTTCAGTTATTTGATACATTTGTTTAAAGTACGCATCATCGTCTGAACAGATGCGACGCGCACGAATATATTCCCCTTTAGGGATAGCTTGAAATATCTGAGGGGCATGATAACTGTCGGTGGAGTATTTTATTTCTATCTGTCTTTTACAAAACATAGTTGTTTCCAATTTGTCATTTTGCATGTTAATATTTACATCCAGATAGTGGATGGTTTGCCTATCTTTAGTAATCAATAATTCTATCAAAGTATGTACATTATTATGTTCTAAAAATGATTCTAACTCTAATTCTGTACCCGTCCAAAGGATAAAAACATCATCCACATACCTATTATAGAGCCTCAAAAATTGTGCAAATTGTGAATTGAAAATAAATTTCCTCTCAAACAAAGACATAAACAAATTTGAAAAACTGGGTCCTATCGGAGACCCCATCGAAGTTCCTTGGGGCTCATGCTGCGTTCCAGGACAGGGATATTCAATGTCCAGTTCAAGTAAAATGATGGTTCAAATCATACTGCCTTCTGGCACTTTTTAATTTGTGGGTCATGAAGGTTTAAGGGTCATGCTGTGGTGCAAGACAGGGATAGTGAATGGTCTGTGATTTTTTTTCTGTGGCTTTTATAACCTAAGTGTGTTGCCTAAGATGTAGCACGTATCCATTTGACTGTTGTGGATGTTAATTCCAGCTTCTCCATCCCTCTTTGGGTGTAAGAATGAAGGTGTTGTTCCTCTCCCATAGACTTTAATGGTCATCGGCGATAATCTATTATCGACTATCGGATATCTTATTGATAATTGCCGATATCGACTATCGACCCGATGATGATAGTCAACGTAATCGCTCATCACTAGTAAGGAAGAATTAACTGCAGTAAGAAGGACTCCCCAAATCGAAAGTAATTCTTTCTTAATATAATATCAAGTAAGGTCATGATGAAAGCTATTTGTTTGTTACTCTATGTGTGGTCTTCACTCAATGCCTCTCTTACCGCTAACATACCCTCATCAATTGGTATATTAGTAAATAAAGATTTAATGTCTAATGTGCAGAGAAAAGTAACTACTATACAATTGTCCTCAGAGAGATTCCGTAAAAATTGCCCTGTATCCATTAAATTATGGGGATCTCTCTTCACCAACTTTTGCAGAAAGGTGTCTACATAATTGGCTATACTTTCAAAAATGGAGCTCACCCCAGATACAATGGGACGACCTGGGGGGGATTCCATAGATTTATGTACCTTCGGTACCAGGTACAGAACTGGGACTCTGGGGGTATGATTAATTAAAATGGCTTTTTCATGCTCTGAAATTATCCCTTCCATATGAGCCTCTTGCACTACTGACTCAATAATCTTGTTGAACTCTGCAGTGGGATCACTTTTTAATTTTTGATATACAGTAGAATCATTTAACTGCCTGGTAGCTTCTTCTATATACTGCGTTTTGTTCATAATGACCGTTGCTCCCCCCTTGTCCGCCTTTTTAATAATAATTTCAGGATCTGTTTTTAATTGTTGTACTGCAGTTAATTCTTCCTTACTAGTGATGAGCGATTACGTTGACTATCATCATCGGGTCGATAGTCGATATCGGCAATTATCAATAAGATATCCGATAGTCGATAATAGATTATTGCCGATGACCATTAAAGTCTATGGGAGAGGAACAACACCTTCATTCTTACACCCAAAGAGGGATGGAGAAGCTGGAATTAACATCCACAACAGTCAAATGGATACGTGCTACATCTTAGGCAACACACTTAGGTTATAAAAGCCACAGAAAAAAAATCACAGACCATTCACTATCCCTGTCTTGCACCACAGCATGACCCTTAAACCTTCATGACCCACAAATTAAAAAGTGCCAGAAGGCAGTATGATTTGAACCATCATTTTACTTGAACTGGACATTGAATATCCCTGTCCTGGAACGCAGCATGAGCCCCAAACCTGCATGACCCCAGATTAAAAAGTGCTGGGAAAAGGAGTCTTTGAACCACCATTTTAGTTTCACTGGACATTGACTATACCTGTCCTGGGCCACAGCATGACCCCTAAACCTGTTTGACCCACAGACCACAAAGTGGCACTATGCTATTTTGTACAGTGACTGTCACTTTTTTGGTAACTTACATTTGTTTACAGATTTTTTTTAGTGAAGTTTTATGTATAGTTTTACATTATCATTTTGCTTTTTTTTTCAAGTGTGATAACATATAACATACACCCCTCCCTGCAGTTTTTAAAGGTATTTTTTTACACATGTAGATGTGTTAATTCGTCCACACCCCATAAGTAATAAAAATGTCCTAATCATCCCCAAAACACTTCTTAGTTGAGAAGACATTTGCCCTCCTGGCTTCTGAGAGTGATTCAGCCAATCAATTCAATGGTTTCATTTTTCCTCCAAATCCTTCTTCAGTGATTAGGGACAGACTCCCCTGGAGATCAAATGATGCGACCCCATAGTGACTCCAGCCCCAGAAAATTTTAAGCCTCAAATTGTGCAATTTGTGTCCAGCCCTGGGGCCCTTTTTGACACTACTTAACCTCACAGAAATCACCTTTTTCAAAATCTGATTTTTTTAGAGAAATTTGAAGCTCTCCTGATTGCCCCTAACGGTGAGAGCTAGTGCTGCCGTCAGCCATCTGTTAACACGCAGGTTCAGCTGCCAGGGCCGGAGTTACAGTGGGTGCGGTGAGAGCCCAGGCTGGCGTCCGTCATCTATTTACACGGTAAAAATGCCCTTATGACGCAGCAACGAAAACAGTCGTGCTGAAGCAGAGTGCGGAAGTGTGAGTAGACCTCCAGCCTTCCTCAGTACACAGTCAAGACCTGGGTAGCGCTTGCCCCTCCGTATGAGTGCGGACCAATTGAGCTTCACTTGGAAATACTGGTGGTTAACGCTCCTGTTCCACCCAGGTGCCCTTTCTTGGCATTCTTTTTCTCATTTTACTCAAAGTGCTGGAGGAAATTGTCTCTGTTTTTTGTTCTCTGTCCGTGCTCCATACTCCATGTCCTCTGTATAACCTACATCTGGTCAAGTCTTCCTGTACCTCCCTTGTACAATTCAGAGGATTTTTTTTTTACCAGCTATTTTGTACATGTAAGTTTTTTAGTAGTTTAATTCTAGAAAACACATTTTTAAAATAGGATGGATCCCACCATGTCTTTTTTTCTCTTTTTAATTGTATTAAATGGGTTGTCTCAATACATGGATTGCTAGCTATGTTAAAGATCTTGCAAAACAAGTCATTTTGCAATGTGTCTCCATTAACAGTGTCCTACCTATTCCGGTTTCTGACAGCACCATCACCCTTGAGCCACTCTTGACAATTGTGAAGAACAAATGTCTGTTAGAAACAACATTTTTTTATAATAGGACCTGTAGTATAGCTGCATGTCACAGCAAAATGCCCCCAAAAATTCAAAACATGACCCTTGAGCCACTTTTGACAATTGTGAAGAACAAATGTCTGTTAGAAACAACATTTTTTTAGAATAAGACCCGTAGTGTTGCTGCATTTCAAAGCAGCATGACCCCAATAATTATAAATATGACTTCTCAGCCACTGTTAAAAATTGTGAGGGAGAAATGCCACTTAGAAGCCACATTTCTGTTACAAAGGACCATGATTATTGCTGTCGCTCACCGCAACACGACCTTAAAACCATTGACAATGCAAAAACTTCTAAAGATAAAGTGATTAAATGGAATACGGTGTTGTCATGAAACCTTGCTGTCTTTTATAGTCTCCTCACAGCAAAACCAGCAAAATGAACTGTTAGGAACCGAGAATAAAAATTGCAGTAAGAAATGATCATTTTAAAAAAAAGTTTTCAAGAGGACCATTTCTGTTTGATGAGGCATGTGAAGTAGACCGGCAACTAATCGGTGACCTCGGCAATTGGGGCCATAGCATCATCAGAGATCCATGCCTGATTCATCTTCATGAAAGTCAAATGATCCATATTATCTGTGGAAAGCCGGATGCGTTTGTCTGTAATGACTCCTCCAGCTGTGCTGAAGGTCTGCTCAGATATGACGCTGGCTGCTGGGCAGGACAACACCTCTATGGTGTGGCGAGCGAGCTCGGGCCATTCGTCCATTTTGGATACCCAGAAGTCTATTGGGTCCGGAACACATACAAAAACATCGGTGTTGAGACGCAGATAGTCGTGCACCATGATCTTAAGCTGGTCTCTGTGTGTTGGATGTGTGCCCTGTATTGCATACGTTGGTGAGGTGGTAAATAAAGATTGCCAGAGGTCACCCATTAGGCTTCTGCCACCTTGCCTGCTGCCGCTGCGGCTACTTGGCACTCTACTGCTGTCACGTCGCTGATGTTGTTCCACCGTGACATTTGAGGAACGTGAAGCAGACGCAACAGATGTTTCCAGTTGATCAATCAGCAAGGTCTCAATTTCCTGCATTTTACTCTCTATTTGGGTGGGTGGAAGGAAAGTGCTGAGATTTGTTGTGTACCGGGGATCCAGGAGGGTGCCCACCCAGTAACTCTGGTTCAATTTGATGGCCTTAATGTGAGGATCATGTTGGAGGAAATGGATCATCCAAGCACTCATGTGAGAGATGGAGCCTTGATTTCCCAAGCCTCTGGGTCGAGGGGCACTAGCAAACTGATCTTCCTCATCTTCCTCCTCCGCCTCAAATTCGCGCCAACCTCTTTCCAAGGCAGGGACGTCGGTAACGTCGGTGTCTAGGAATACCACCTCCTCCTCCTCCGCTTCCTCCGGCACAGCTTCAACACAGCCCTGACTTGCCTGAGATGATGCACCCTGAGAGCTGATGCGCCGCCTTGCACTAGCCCTGGACCCCGAACCACTGCCTAATGAAGACCGATAAAATTGAGAAACTGTCGGGCCTTGTGGATTCGACGGAGAGAAAGGCTCTGTGTCCGTCTCCTCCTCCGTCGCTGGCGGGACCTGTTGTTTCAGAGTGTCCAACGATCGTTCCAGAACTAAGATCACCACAATGCTCATGCTGACAAGGGCATTGTCCGCACTGACCATTTTGGTGGCTTCTTCAAAACTGGCAAGGATGATGCAGAGCTCTTTCACCTGCCTCCACTCTCGGTGGCTCAACACCCCGAGGTCCGCACCGCTGCTTGTCAGGCCATGTGTCACTTCGTACTGCGTAATGGCATTGCGCTGCTGCCACAATCGCTGGAGCATGTGGAGGGTGGAATTCCAGCGTGTTGCCACGTCAACAATGAGACGGTTGACGGGGAGGCCGAGCTGACGCTGCAACGCAGCCAGGCGGGACGAAGCAGGGTGCGAACGGCGGAAGTGCGAACTCAGACCTCGAGCCTTCCTCAGCAGGCAGTCCAGACCCGGGTAGCTCTTTAGAAATTTCTGGACGACAAGGTTCATGACATGTGCCAGGCCTTTTTTGGCCAAGTGTTGCCTCCATTTCAACTCATGCATTCGCTGCATGTGACTAGACAAGTTGGTGGTGGTTAAACACCTAAGGTTCTTGCCTCTACTTATGCGTTTACGGCAAAGGCGGCATATGACATCGCTGGGTGAATCAGAGGCTTGCTCAAAGAAGGCCCAGGCTTGAGAGGTCCTGGACCTTTTTGACGGCGATAAGCGAGGGTCGGTGTTTCCGCTGACCGTGGCTGGCGGAATCATATCAGCGGACTTCTGCGACCGCCCTCTCCCGTTTTGAGGCGGGACCCATACTGACACTACCCCATCGTCTTCCTCCTCGTCCAGTGATGAAGCGCTCGCACGCAAATTCTGCTGAAAAGACCACGTTGGATCCGCAATGTCGTCATCATCATCATCATCAACACAGGTGACTTCGTCGTCCTGACATTCTGCATCCAGGAGCTGCGGGCTACAAGCAAGAGGGACTGCAAGGCATTGCCGACCACCCGGTATTTTTGCAGATTGACCGGCTTCCTTCTCCTCCTCTGATGGCATCAGTAACTGGGCGTCAGAGCAGAGAAAATCATCCTCTTTGGCCTCTTGATCTTTTAACATGCCTTCTGACCCCAACTGCATTTTGTCATCAAAGAGGTCTTCAGAAAATGGATTATCCACAGTGGTGGGTACACGAGTTGACATTTGGGCTGCCTTCGCTTCATGTTGGACGGATGCTGATGATGCTGATGACGACATTTGTGGCCGTGACTGGGAGGACGAGGAGGTAAGACTGCTGGATGCAGGTTGCATTAACCACTGAAAAACAGATTGGCGACGCTGTTCGTTACTGAGATTCACAGGGCCCTGACCCAGCGATGACAGACCTGACGGTCCTGCAACTGACGATCCGCTGGCATGCGTGTTGTCGCCAGCACTGGAAGGAGCACCTTCTCTCGTACCTCTACCTCCATGTCCTACCCCCCTCTTTGCTCGCTTACCACCTGCATTTCGCTCCATGTTCAGAAAGATAAAATTTGAGAGGGTATGGAAGAGTTTTGGAACGTCTCTTATTAAAAGACGGCAAATCACAGCTATTCTCAAATCCCTCAAATCAAAACAAAATTGCTGGATTCAAATTTAACTGCAAGGTGGCTCTATCAACAAATCTGGACTGGGCAAAAGTGCAAAAAACACGTATCTGAAATGTATACGGATAATAAAAGGTATTTTTTGGCACCTATCAATTCACCTGTGGTGACTACACAATTGCTGGATTCAAATTTAACTGCAAGGTACCTCTATCAACAAAGATGAACTGGGCAAAATTGAAAAAGAACACCTATCTGAAATGTATACTGATAATCAAAGTGGAGTTTTGCACCTAACAAATAGACCTGCAGTTATTAGAAAAGATCTGTATCCTAATATAAGTTCAGGCTGCCCAATATCCAAGTAATATTTCAACAGTAAACTGTTAATAATAAAGCTATTGCAATGCAATGTCTGCAATACAATATCCAGTATTCTTTAAAGAGCTTGTCTGTGTTCGCCCGCGCCCCTCCACCCTGTTCCCCCCCCGTGACTTTACAGCGGTAGATGCTCCTTTAAAATCTCTGCCTAACTACCATAAAATCTGCAAATCTCTGATCTAACTGAGTTCTAAGGATCACAGCTAAAAGTAGAGCTGTCTCTGTGAACAAATAGAATAATTTCGCTGAGCTGTTTGCACAGAGGCAGAGCGCACGTCCTACTGCTTTGAGATACTGACACACACTGATCATGAACAGGAAGGGCTGTTCTATGTAAAATGAGGTCATGTGATTTTTCCAGCCAATCGCAACCATACACATCCCAGTCATGACGTCGCACACACATCTCACCCTGCTCTATTCTGTAAGCTGATTTGCTGGCCGCCAAAATGACAGGAAGCGCCGAAATTGCCGCGATATTAATAGCTTATGCAGAGATTTTAACCTAAATAATCGCGTGATCTAAAAAATCCGATCAACGTAAATACCGTGCCGATTTCAACTTTGTCGATAATAATCGCTCAACACTATTCCTTACTAATATTAGATTTTATGTACTTTCGTTCTTTATTCAATGCTGACTTAACCTCTGTAAGTACAGATTGCTCAAACACATCTAATGTTGTACACATATTAGGATCAAATTTACTTTTTAGAAATCTTATTAGTCGGTGATTTATTGGACAAGGAAGATATGTTTTTATTTTTCTGCTGTCAAAACATTTTAACACGCATGTTCCGACACATGCGGTAAAAATCTACTCTGAAATCAAAAAACTTTTGCTCAAAAATTGGAACAAAGTTCAATCCTTTGTCAATGGCCGAATTTTGTGCCATTGTTAATCTTTTGGAAGAAATCTTAATAGCCAGCGTCTCTACATCTTCTTTTTTCCTTTCCCCTTTTTTTTGTCTTGATAGATCGTAGTTGTCGTCCTACGTTGCTGGCGGTTGCTCCACTGCTCTCGCCAAGATCTGTTTCTTCCGAGGTTGCACCCGTTTCTAAAAAATCTTTGCCTTTATTTTTCTTCTGATTTTTAGACATATTAGATTTTACATTCAATTGTGCCCTTCCATTATCATCTGATGTATTATCCTCCAAGCTGGTAACGTTGTTATTTCTCTTTGCTTTTCTCTGTTTAAAGCTGTAGCAAGATCTTTCTTCTGCCCATGTATATACTCGGTTTAGCATATAGTCCTTAGTGTCCCTTTCAAATTTTATTTTATTTTGTAGTAATTGTTGTTGTAGGGCATCCATATTTTTATTAGGGTCTTCTTGTGTTTGATTGTACTGTTCTATTGTTAAACTTCTTTTATAATTTTCTTCTGCTTGTGATATTTCAATTTTCTTTTGGTCAATTGCCATTTGTAGATGTTGCAGTGTTAAATACATTAAGTCCATAGAATATCTATTCCCAATAGCTTGCCATCTTTCGCGATATTTCAAATCATCTTGCAAGAGAATTGGTTGCAAGGGACTTCAGTCCTCTTGGTATACGAGATACCTTGACATATTCTGTGATGGTTGATGCATGTAGAGTTAAGTTTGTCTGTTTCTTTCTTAATTGCTCCAACCTTTTCGGGTAATCTGCATTTGTTCCTTCCCTGCTTTTTTTCCAATCCTAAACCTGCTCTTTCAGCCTGTTTTAGGATGTTGCTTTGTTCTTGGTCTGTAAAACAGAACATCTCGGCTCGAGGCTCCATTGCATTAGCTATATCCTCAAACATAGACATAGTAGTCTTTGTTTCAATGGAAGGTATGGAAGAATATAACCATTCTCAAATACATGGGTTACCTATTATTCCTATAAATTGTATGCACCTCCTTTTGTGTAGTCGATAAGGTTTCCCACAGGGGCATTTTAAGAGATATATCACGCCGCTACTCTGGCAAGTGTGGTGTCCTCGTATTTTAATAGGAGTACCTTGTGTTGGATGGTTGATTTCTGAGCCTCTAATAATGCTGTTACAGTTCTGGCAATTTAAACATGGGTACGTACCAGTTTTTTCAGTACGTAATTGCATCTGTTTAGTTTGACTAGTTTTTTTCATATCAGAGCTTATGAGGCTCTGTCCCAATGTATGCCCTTTTCGATATATGAACAATGGTTGTTCCCTGAATAAATTGCCATACTGTGGATCATGTCTCATCAGATTCCAATACTTATTAATTATTTTTTTGATCATTGTTGCATGTTTGTCATACGTAGAGACCATAGCAATTCTATTAAAGAGTTAAAGTTCAGTCTGATGTAAACCTTAGTGAACATCTAATTAAGAGGGAAACCTTCTGGATAGTAAGTTTAGATGCTCTCAGCCCTAAAGGGTAAAATGAAAAGTTAGAAATGAAAGTGTTTTTATAATTGTATATGTCTGTGATTTGGAAAGGTATATAAGTGGTATACTTACCGTACTGCGCATGCTTGAAAAAGAAGTTCATTCTTCGAAACGTCGCACGGGTGTGCGGACGGTTCTTGCACTCCAGCTATCCTCATATCTATTACCAGTGAAAATATGGACTACACTGATGCGTGATAAGTATTGCACCTTACTTCTATGTCTACAAACACTGTCGTCTGTTTTTTGTATCGTTAATGATTAAAAGGAGAAAGTATTTTTAAAGAAAGTTTGGTCATTTGCTGTTGAGTCGCTAGAAGCCGCATTAAAGGCTCTTAGAATGGGGTGTGTCAGCTCATCCTTCAAAGACTTGTAGAACAGAGCCGTATAACCATCTGGGTCAGGACTCTTGCCCGAAGAAAGGGAAGAAATGGCAGCCTGGAGCTCCTCCGCCGTAAAGGGGTCCTCCAGAGAGGCGAGGGTCTGGGCTGAGAGGCTGGGTAGGGCCGTCTTCTGCAAATAGGTCTGGAGAAGGTTATCGCTATTCTGGGGAGAAGGAAGAGTATACAAGTTGGAATAGTATGAATGGAAGGACGATAATATCTCTTCCGTCAAATGGGTAATTCGACCCTCCGGGGTCTTGATATGGGGGACAAATAAAGCCGCCCTCTTGTCCCTGAGTGCTCGTGCGAGGAATCTGCCTGGTTTATTGCTCCATGTGTAGAATGAGCTGGAGCAGAGCTGACGATATCGTCTATGCTTATATTCCATTAATTGGAGAATCTCATGGCGCGTCTTGACGAGAGCTCTCAGGTCTGACTCCAGTCCAGTCGATTTGTGTAGGGATTCTAACGTGGCCAATTGAGCCAAGAGGGACTGGAGTCTTGCGGAGGCCTCTCTATTGAGGCACGAGCCATGCTTAGTAAGTATTCCCCGCAATGTGCACTTCAGGGCCTCCCATTGTATCATTGGGGAGGTTGTGTCTGAGCCATGCACAGAGACAAACGAGTCAATAGTTTGCTTCAGATCGGACAAGCACAAAGAGTCAGATAGCAGCGACTCGTTTAACTTCCATGCAAAGGCAGACCGTTTATATCCCAGGAGGGCGATATCGCAATGGACTGGGGCATGGTCTGAGTGGATAATGTTGCCCAGTGAGGCGTCCACCACATGACGCAAGAGGGAATGTTGTGGGAGCACATAATCGATACGGCTATAGGAATTATGAGGGAAAGAATAAAATGATTAATCCCTATCTTGTGGGTGAAGGATTTTCCACACATCCACAAGCTGCATCTCGCGAAGAAGACTCCTAACTTTAACGGTATGAAAAGCCACTGCAGAGCGGCCCATTGAGGTATCCAAGAGGGGGTTCAAAGCAAGGTTAAGATAACCGCAGAATATGATTTGGCCTTGGGCAAAACATGTGAGGTTGTCCAGAACCTTTGATAAGAAGGACAGTTGCCCCGTGTTGGGAGTGTAAACATTAGCCAAGGTGTATGTTTGGCCCTGCAGACTGAATCTAACAAACAGTGCTCTAGCATCATAGTCCCTGAAGGTATCCAGAATCTTAATTGGCAAAGACTTGTGAAAAAAAATGGCTGCCCCTTTCACCTTAGTTGTCGAACAACTGTTATGGCACCAGGCAGGGAAGTAGCGGTTTCGGTAGGCTTGAATATGGGAAGCAAGGAGGTGGGTCTCCTGAAGGCAGACTATACGCGACCTCTGTTTGTGCAAATTATACAGAATTTGCGAACGTTTCTCGGGGGAGTTGAAACCCTTCACATTGAGGGACGTTATGTGAATATTAGCCATTGGGTAACAACATGGGTATTCTCAATGGAAGGTCCCCCGAGGGTAGGAAGAGACATGTCACCTGAGCCGGGCTGAAGAACCAAGAACCAACAATTAACTTCAAATTAACAAACAAAGAACAAGGTCTGAAAAGAAGAGGCCATACGAGTTGGAAAGACAGATATATAACTGCATAGACCATTTGTTCACCTAGTGTATGTAGGTACATAACTGCAGTGGCCATTTGATGTCCACAAAGGGCCAGTTTTAAACGGGGGTCAAATTGTGTGGATAACGGCAAGTAAAAAAAAAAAAAAAAAGGAAGAGTATCGTGTTGTTCCACAGCATTGGACCCTCCCGAGACATCGGAGTTGTATAGTAAAGGGGCGCCACCATCTCGGGGAAGAAATGCAGCAGCTAAAGAGTAGGGGGGGTCTAAGGAATGAAGAGGAAAAGAGGGGGGGTATGAGGTACAGGGAGAGGTGTGGGGAGGAAAGGAAAAGGGAAATAAAGAATCGGCATTCTGAGTGGGTTGACACCCGACATCATAAGAGCGCTACAAAAAAAAAAAAAAAGATGGATATAACCAAAAACTCATATATAACTGGATCGAAAACCTTCAAGAGCTTGCAGGGTCTCCAGCACCTGCCATAGGATATCGAGGAAAGAGCTCACTGGACCGTATCCAGATTAGAAAAAGAGACGACACGGAAGGAACGGTGTAGGTCCAGAGAGATCAGTTGCTCGTTTGAGGCAGCAATGGGTGGAACAGTCATTGAGGTATTGCCTATTTCACGGGGTGTATCCGTAATGGAGCATGAGACTGAGACCTCAACCAGGGCCTGGGCAGCCGTGGAAACAGCTTTTCAACAATGCGGTCTCGATCTGCTGGTTGGCTATCAGGGCTACCTTGGCGTCGGCGGGCTCTCTGAGGTTTCTGGGTAACCAAGTGGGTACTCAGTCGTTGGTTGTCTAGTAGGGCCGGTCTTACAGCTGTAAGATCGCCAGAGGATGCCAAAACCCAGTCCGGTAGAGCCACAATAGGTAGACCTAGAGCTGAGGTGAAGGAAGGCAAGTCCTCAGGGGATCAGAAGATTTTTAGACTGTTTTGGTGTCTGACTTGAAGGGAAAACGGAAATCCCCATCTATATTGGATGTTTCTGGACTGGAGTTCGACCAACAGGGACTTGACGGCCGCTCTCATCCGGAGTGTGCGTCTGGAGAGCTCAGGAAATAGGCCTAATTTCAGGCCCTCAAACTCGACGTGTTGCATCAGTCGGGCCTTACGCATAATCTCCTCTTTTAGGGTGTAATAGTGCATGTGGCAAATGACATCTCTCGGTCGGGAGTCGACAGTGCTCTGTGGGTGCAGTGCTCTGTGTGCCCTGTCAAAGTCGATAGAGGTCCCCTTGGGGCGTCCCAGTATGTAGTTGAAAATCTTGGTCAAGGTGGGGATCAGCTCTCCAGCCCTAATAGACTCCGGGAGACCCCGTAACCTAATGTTATTGCGACGGTTTCGGTTCTCTAAATCAGCGGTCCCCAACCTTTTTTCCACCAGGGACCGGTTTTATACCAGACAATTTTTCCACTGCCCGGTGGGGGCGGGGTTATTAGGGGCGGAGTTATTATGGAAGGGGTTGGATGTTCAGAATCACACACAAAGAAAAACCCCCCAATAAAGTGTGTACTGTTATTTGTAGGAATAGTATGGGGTAACCAGTATTTTATGACTGCAGACTGATCGTCAGCTCCGTGAGTCAGTATTATATTAATGCTGATCCACAGAGCTGACAGTCAGTCTGCAGTAATATTGATCAGCATTATACATATATATAATATACATATGTAATCAGCTCCGTCATTATAGAGATATATGCCCCCTGTAGTAATGATAATAATCATGCCCCCTGCAGTAAATGATAAATAGCATGCCCTCCTTCCAGTAATGATAGATAAATACATACCCCTTTAGCAATATGCTCCCTTAGTAATATGCCCCTTTAGTAACATGCCCCTTAGTAATATGCCCCTCCAGTAACATGCCCCCAAAGTAACATGCCCCTTTAGTAATATGCCCCTCCAGTAATGATAGATAAATACATGCTCCATTAGTAATATGCCCCTTTAGTAACATGCCCCTTAGTAACATGCCCTCCAGTAACATGCCCTCCAGTAACATGCCCTCCAGTAACATGCCCCCTTAGTAACATGCCCCCTTAGTAACATGCCCCTCCAGTAATGATAGATAAATACATGCCCTCTTAGTAACATGCCCCCTTAGTAACATGCCCCCTTAGTAACATGCCCCCTTAGTAACATGCCCCCTTAGTAACATGCCCCTTAGTAACATGCCCTTTAGTAATATGCCCTCTAATGATAGATAAATACATGCCCCTTAGTAAATTGCCCCTCCAGTAATATGCCCCTTAGTAACATGCCCTCCAGTAATATGCCCCCAGTAACATGCCCCCTTAGTAACATGCCCCCTCTTAGTAACATGCCCCCTCCAGTAACATGCCCCCTCCAGTAACATGCCCCTTAGTGATATGTCCCTCCACTATTGGATAAATACACGACCCCTGGTAGTGGCCAGGTTTAAAAAAAAATGAAAAAAATAATTAGAAAAGGGAGAGAACGTTACTCACCGTTTCCCGATCCCTGCAGTGCTCCTCCTCCCAGCGTCTGACGGGGTCAGGGAGACAAGGGGACCCACGGACTCACAAGCAGACGAGGTCACACAGCGATCCGTCCCACCCTCTGCTGTGGTCCCGCCATCACCCCAAGCCACGTCAGGCCTCTCCAACTGTTTAGACAGCCATGGTACACTATGTTTGTTGGAGTGGGGGAGTGTGAGCGACAGGCACAGACAGTTCCGAGGAGATGGGGGCCCAGCACTGTGATCCATGGGACTTAAGACCGTTGTGTGTAGCTCCAGCATGGTGGCACTGGCTGTTAAAGGTTCCTGAGGGCCCTGTGGGTCCCCGGAGGACGCCCCTTGATCTGGAATGGCAATCCGACGTGGCTCGGATTCATGCCCAGGGGGCTGTAGGTCCCTGGATGTGACCAGGGAGCACGGGTCCATAGGGTCCATTGGCTGGGGCTCTTCAGCTGCCCAATTAGCCGAGCCATCCAGCGGGGTATGCATGTGCCTCACTTCCCCTGATACAGCTAGGGTCAGAGGGGTGCTCAGTGGAGTAGGGCACTGGCGCTCTGGAGCACAGCTTGATCCCACCCTTGGGTTGAATCCCCAGTCCTGTGCACCAGCATGGGAGGTAGGACGTGACGGACTTCCCTCAGACCACTGACCTGGGATCCTCTGCTGGTCCCCAGCACGCCGGGCCGTGGGAGCTTCTGTGGGTCTCGGCACCTGCGGTGGGAATTCCGGCGCATCTATCTGAGGAGCGGGGATGGCGAAGTCCTTCCTGTCGGGTCGCGCCTTAGCAGCTGTTCTCTGCAAGTCCCGCGGCGGGAGGTGGCGGTGAGTGCCAGTCTCATTCAGGGCCGGAAAATCCGGTGGCGTGGCTGGGAGCTGTCGGGAAGCTTGGCGGGTTACGCGGGCAGAGGGAGGCAGGCAAGATGGCGCCGGCTCCAGCCGCGTGCGGTAAAACGGTCCGTCACTCTCCAGCTCCTGCAGCGGAGCAAAGTAGTTGGAGATGGTAAGTCCTGTCGATTCGGCAGGGGCTCCGGTAGCTGCCGTCACCTTCTTATTCTTTTTCTTGCCCATTTTAAGCGCTTCAGGATGGATATAATGCTGGTCTCGGGAGGAGCAGCTGCAGGACACGTCTGTCTCATCACATAGCAAACCACGCCCCCCTATATATTTTTTAATGTTTTACTGCTTTTACACAATAAAAACACTTTTATTTAAAAAGGAAAACACGTTTGCATCGCCATAGTCTGAGAGCCATAAGGTTTTTATTTTTCTGTGTATGGAGCTGTATAGCAGCTTGTTTTTTGCAGGATGAGTTGTTGATTTTATTGGTATCGTTTTTTTGGGGGGGACAAGACTTTTTGATCAGTTTTAAATCCATTTTTTGAAAGGCAGGGTGAAGAAACTACTGAAATCCTAGTAGTGTTTATTTTTAACAGGGCTGACCGTGCAGTATCCGTGACAAGTTAGTTTTTCTCCTTGGGTTGAAACTATTACGGCGATACCCAATTTAGAGTTTTTTATGTGGAAGCACATTTTTTTTTAAAGGTGTTTTTATTGTGTAAAACAATATTCATGCATCGCTGTCTTCTGATAGCTATAACTTTTTTATTTTTCCATATACAGAGCTGTGTAATGACTTTGTTGTTGCAGGATGAACTTTAATTGGCACCACCTTGGTGTTTTATATGAGTTTTTGATCACTTTTTATTCTATTTTATGTGCTACGGGATGAACAAAAATCGCACTTCTGTGACTTTTTTTTTTTATACGATGTTCACTGTAGGGTTAATTAACGTGACATATTTGTAGGGTAGGTCGTTACGCACGAGGCGATACCAAATATGGGTACTTTATTTCTTTTTGATCCTTTTTGGGGTGATTGGCGTTTGTAAAAGGGAAAAAGGCGGTGTATGTGTTTTTACTTTATTTTTTTCATGTTTGTGTTTTTGCGCTTTTACACTTTTTTCATTTTTCCCCAGAGGGAAATTATATGAGCGATCTCCAAATCGCTCATACAAGAGGAGACCTATACACAGCATAACTGCTGTGTACTGGTCTCTATGGTGACTGTCAATCACCATGCCCACAGTGCATTGCGGGCATGGTGATGTCATCGGACAACCTGGATGCTTTCGTAAAGCATACTAGCTGTTGGTTAAGGGGACCAGTGAGCAGCGTCTGCACCGATCACTGCGCCAATCATCCTCCTGCCTGCAAGTTCATTATCACGACCATGACTCGTCGCGACAATGAAGGGTTAATGACTCGCGGCCGGAGCGGAGGATGCGGCATGATGGCAGTGGTAATATACCGCTGGTACCATGCCGTGATCTTGCGAGTTCTCCTTGTGAGCTCGCAAGATCGCCACGACGTACCCATACGTCAATTTGTGGGACCCCCTACCTGACCTTGACGTATGGGTATGTCAAGTGTCGGTAAGGGGTTAACAACAAATGTGAATAGAATCTGGTGCTTAACATTCCCCACGTTTGTAGAAATCATCTGGTGTGATTCTAAGAGAGTATCGATTTGACTGACAAATCCTCAGTCACGGAAATTATCGCAAAACTTGAATGAAATAACATCGGTACTCCATCCATAAGAGTTGATATCATTTTTTGGGAACTTGTTAAAATGTCATAAAACAAATAAACAAGCAACATTTACTGTAAAAACTAGTTGTTAATAAATATATATAAAGATATAAGCAAAAAGGCATATTGTCTCTGAATATAATAGAGTTTACCATTCCGCTATAACACTCCATTTTGTGAAACATTGTTGTAAATGTTATTAAAAATAATGGTTAGAAACCCTCATTCCACGTTATCATAAATGTTAGTAAAATACTACACATTGAGAATATAAAAATTCCCCAGAATAATGATATATGTATGCAGAAAGACACCGTTGTGCTGACATTGTAGGATGGAGAAATACAGCCAGATATTCTATTTACAGTGGTGACATTATTGCCAGCCACATTGTGTGGTATGTATAATTCTTGCTGGAATAATAAATAACTAACTAAACATCCAAAATGAAGTGATCTGCTCACCTCTTGTGAATGATCCCAAGCAAAGGCACGGCAGCAGACTAGATTCTATGCCACATAGTAAGGAAAGTCAAAAGCCAGATCTCGTATTGGGAAACCTCAGTTAAAACGTCATCTTTATTGTCACGGTTTAAAAACAATTCTTGTGGACACGGTCATATTAACAAGCAAGAGGTTTCAAGACACCGGTTCAGACATAAGGAGACACTGACACATTTTGGACAGATAAACCGTCCTTAGTCTTAGCATACAGAAGAATGGTAACTGAACATCTTTATCCCAGACGCTGAACACCGTAGAAGAAAAAAAAATTCCAAACGACAAAATTGCGGTTTTATGGTCATTTCACGTCCCATAAAAATTGGAACAAAAGTGATCATAAAGTCGCATGCATTCCAAACTGCTAGCAATAAAGTGTCAATTTCAGCCCGCAAAAAAATGCACCCTCACTGACGTCCGTAGGTGTTAGTACAAAAAAGTTATTAGTCGTACAAAATGGCGCCGTGCTGCAAATTTCAAAAACAGAAAATGTATTGAAATTTTGTACGGTACCAAAACATAATGGAAACCCTTTATGTTTGGTATTGCTGGATGTGTATCAACCTGTAGAATACAGGTAACATATAATTTTTATGGAAGAATGAACTCCGTAAAAAAAACCTCTGGCAAATATAGCGCAAGTACGTCTTTTTTTTTTTTTTTACATTTTGCCCCACTTAGAATTTTTTTTCCGTTCCCCTGTATATTCTATGGTAATATGAATAACACCATTAGAAAGTACGTCTTGTCACGCAAAATAAAAGCCCTCATGTGTCTATGTAGGTGCAAAAATAAAAGTCATGGTTTTCAGAATGCAAAGAGGAAAAAAATTTAGAGCCATATTATGACCATCCGGGGTTAAAAAAAAAAAAAAAAAAAAAGTCGGGAAGCTACTGAAAATTTAAAACACGCAGTGCAAATGGCATCTGATAGATCTGTCCTAAGGGAAAAATTTTTTAACGATCCGTAGTGCCCACATCTGAAATTGCAATCTTACATTCAATTAAGTAAAAGGACAACGCTATTACAATTAAAATTAAAAGAAAAAGACGGGGAGGTTTGCTTTTAATGTAATGTAAAATTTTTGTGCATTGACAGCATATCGGCACACGGTGTATGTTGCTTATAACTTGTTGGAATCTAAAAGAGAAATGTTAAAATCGAGTTGATTTTTCGTTTTTTTTTCGATTGCGATCTGATCCGAATTTTCCCGTTTTGATCGAGATCTGGACTTGTGATCGCCGCGCCATTTTCACTTTCAGCTGCTTCCTGTATTTTTGGTGGCCATCCAATCAGTGCAGAGCCCAGAGGGGGGTCAAAAAATTCACCACTGAAGGGAGGCGTGGGTCGGATCGTGGAGTCGGAGTCGGGGCCCATTTTGGTGGACAAATCGGGAAAAAATCGACCGACCCCAAAATATATAATAAAAATTGTACGTTAGTTCATTGCCGTATGTGCTGAATATATTTTCATAAGAATTTGTGAAAAAAAATGAAATGTTTTCCCGTAAAGGTTTTGCTCCCATTTTTTTAAAATAAGCATCTTTGGCCCCTTAAAAATTTAAATGAATTGGCCGCACTTTATGTACGCCCCATAGTGAAGCTTCTTTCTTTCAGAACAAGGGGAAAAGGCAACGGGAAAGGGGAAAGGCTGCACCATCACAGATCTTCTAGAAAACAGGGTTTAAAAAAGTTTGCTTCATACATAAAGGGAAATGTTTAACCCAAAATTTGTAAAAAATTTTTGGGCCAAATTTTTTCTTTTATCAAGAAAAATAGAAAAGTTCAGCATTCTCTCCCCCCTGGGGGGGGCACAAATTTTTATGGTAACCGCATACCAAAAAGACGTTATCTGATTAAACAAGAAGCAGTAACCTCACCCCCCGGAATGAAGGGACTGAGTTTCCCGATTTAACTTACAAGGTTTAAACCCATTACTGCAGTAAGCCCAAATTAAAAACAAATGGTTTGTTACTGTGGGGGAAGGAAAGCTTACTTTAAAACTGTAAAAAAGGGTTTGGGGAAAAAAAATTTTCCCGCTCTGTTTAAAGAATTAATATAAAGCTAATCACTGCGGGGGGTAAACCCCCCCACAGCCCCCAGGGACAGTTTATTTCTTGTCGCCAAATGAATCATCGTGCGAAAAAACTCCTTTAAAAGGGAAGTACTTAAAACATATCTATACTTTCAAAAAACTTTGCATAAATCAAATTTGTCCAGTATATTTCTCTTTTGTTGGGTTTGTGTTATTTTGCTTCTCATCAACTCTTTTTTGGGGAGATTAAATAATATATGCTATTTCAAAAGAAAATTTTAAAGGGGGGAAACTTTTTCCCAAAATCCCTAAAAAAGAAATACCGAAACAATATATGAAAAAAGTACTTAAATTGTAAAAGGGCCTTTCCAAACACTGGGTAGTAGTTTCACTTTTAGAAATTTGAAGCAGTATGATGTAAAAAACCCAGGCCCTTTATGTTGGAAAAATGTCAGGTGGGAGAAGTTTTTGTTTTCCCAAAGCAACCAAACAAAGCTCCCCTTTTATATAGTGCTTGGGGAAAAAATGAAAACAGGCTCTGATTGGTTGCTATGGCAACCCAAAAAATCTTAGACCAAGACAGTTTTCAGGGCCCCGTATCCAGAGTTCAAAATAAAAAAAATCTAATAAAACACATATTACATACTTTTTAATTTTTCATGAAAATATCTTTACTATTGATTTTATTCAAAATTTTTTTTTATTTTTAAACCCCAAAATTTTTACCGCTATTCTTTCAGAAATTACAATATAAACCTTTTTTTTTTATAACAAAATTATTTTGAGGGCAAATTTAATTAAATTAAAAAAAATTTCTAAGAACTTCCTATTAAGTCAGCTTCCCTTTTAGCATTTTACCCTAACGGGGAAAATAAAAAATAATTTTTTGTGCCGTGTAAGATAAGTGACCCCCAAAAGAAAAAAATTTCTGTGATGTCAAAATCAATTTCATACTCAGGAAGCATAAAAACGCTCCTACCAGAGCTTCCCAAACAAAAAAAAACATTTAAAAAAAACCCCCTTCCACCCAGAATATTTTTAAAATTTTGTTACCCGAGAAGGATCAAAGGGGACCCCAAAAAACCCTTCCCCCGCCCCTTTTCCCTCAAAGGGAAAAGGAGGGCGAAAGAGGGAAATCTCAAACCCCTCAAATATTTTTGAAATTTTTTAAGTGCAAAATTTAAATGTTAACCCAAAGACAGCAGATGTGTTTAAAAAAACACTTCCCTTCAGCCTTTTTGTGAAAAACGGTGGGACCAATTAAACTTATTTTGGGCCCGAAACCCGCTTTACGCTCTTTAAAGGAGAAATTGGGGGCCCGAAAAAATTTGGGGTTCCTTCCGGAAAAAAAGAAAGCATTAGAAAATTTAAATGAATTTAAAAAGCCCTTAAACCAAAAAAGAAGATCTTTAAAAAGTTCTCAAGAGAAAGCTTTAAAATATCTTAAAATGGGCGCCTGCACAAGTAACAGAGTGAAAATATTTTTCTATAAATTTTTGATTTGTTTGGACAACAAAAAATTTTTTACCAAGACACTGGCAAAAAAGGACACAAAAACTCAACACACCAGTCAGGTTTTATCCAGGGCCTTTTGGAAAATTTTTCTTTTGGAAAATTATGAAATAAAAAAGAACAGATTCTTTCTATTGTAACAACAAGGCTTCAAATATGACAAGTAAAAAAATTAAAAAGATAAAAGGGAAAAATGAAGGGGAAAAAAAAAAAACAGTTTTGGCCTTTTTATCACAAAGGCTTATTCACCGGAATTTTTGAGCCCCATTTTTGGGGCTCGCAAATCCGGCGTGAATAAAAGGGGGGGGGCCCCGGGAAACGCGGCGGGGGGCCGCTCCCCGGGCCCCATAGACAAAGCAATTGTTTTCAGGGGCGTATGCCCTTAATTTAAAAGTGGGAATTTCACTTTCCCCCCCCCGGGGGCTTATTCGCTGGGGCGGGGAGGGCGACCCGGGAAACCCCCTGTTTCCTATTAAGCATGGGTTACCGTAATTACTCCCCCTGAATTGGCGCCGTACGCAGCGCAAAACCGGCGCGGAAAAACGGCGCCAAATCCGCGGGGCAAATAACCATGTTAAGAGGCCTTAGAAGAAAACTTTGGGGTTCCCGTATTGTGAGATGGAAGGCCCCCAAAAACGAACTTTTAACTGAGGGAAACAAAGAAAATAACCCCCACAGGGAAAAGCAGCAACATTTATAAATCTAGAATTAGATTTGCTGAACGCTTCAAAAAATTTTTTCAATTTTTTCACATGCCCCTTGTTTCCCGTGGGACAAAAATGCAGCGGCGAAGGGGACAAATTTTGGGAAGAGGGAATGCTGGGAACTGATTAGCAAGGTGAGGAATTGGCCCATTGCGGGCCCAAAACCCCCAAAATTGATTTATCTTTAAAAAGCGGGGCTGGGGAAAAAGGGGGGAATTTTAATCAACCACCGGTTTGGGCAGAACCCCAAAAGATGATTGAGCGGGGTTTTTTTGAGCTGAAACCCTTTCTTGTTTGGGCAAGGCCCCAAACCCCCCAGGTAAAAATAAATTTAAGGTCAATGGAACCCCAGGGTTGGGGTGAATTTTAAAAGGGAAATGGGTTCCAAAACCCCTTCACCAGTGACTAAAAAATTACAAGGGTAGGTTTAAAAACCCTTTAAATTTCTTAAAGGATGGGAAAAACTTTTCTTTTTAGGCCCGTCCCAAAGAGGGGCTTAAACACGATGGCATTTGCTGCTTTTAAATTAAAGGGAGGGACACTGTTTAAATTTGATAATAAAAATTCTTTTGGCCCGGGTGTTTAAATTTTTACCCAAGTGATTCCCAAAAAATTGGCCGGATGATCAAAGAATTTTCTAAAAAGGGAAAAAAGCTCTGACGAGGTAGCAATTAAGGTAGGTGGTAAAAGGAAATGCCAAAAAAGAGGGGAAATTTGGGGCAAGCCAGGGCTGCTAAAATATCTTTAGCCTCATAGATGAAGAATTTTTAAATTTGAAAAAGTAATTTTGGGTGACATGGAGCAAGCAAAGCGTTTTCCCCAGAGAAAAAATTTCCCCCCTCCCAATGCAAAAAGACTGACTGGGCCGTTAATTTTCCCTCAAAAATTTTTTAATTTTCCCTCAAAGAATTTGAAGAGTTTTAAACCGATCAAAAAACTTTACCCGTGCATGAGGCAAAATTTCCCCTTTAAAAACCCCCGAATTGGGTTTGAGATGTTGCCCAATTTGGGCCACCGCTTTGCCACCAACCCAATTTAATTTTAGAGGGGGCTGTTTCTCTACCCCCTTTAAAATTTAAATTTAAACAAAATTTGAAAGGGCCCTCTATGAAAGAGGTCTGATGGGGGCTTTTACTTTTTTTCAAACAAATTCATAGACCCACAAATGGAAAATTTTAGGGGCGTTGTTGGGAGAAAACTTTTTCCCCCCCCCCCCACTACTGCCGCGTTTTGCATAATTTTCAATTTAATTTTAAAATTTTTTGTTGTTTTTAAATTTGTATCCAATAAATATATTTTATGTTCTACCTAAATAGCTTGATTATTGTATCATAAGGATGATAAAAAGCTTAAATTAAGTTATCTCTTAAACATGCACCATGTTTGAGGGTGTGGGAGTCGGAGTCAGGGTTAGGGCAAATTGAGGAGTCGGAGTCGGGACTTTGGCTTACCGACTCCACAGCCCTGACTAAAGGTGTAGGGATCTCATGACTCTATTATGTGTATGTCACTGTATATACTGTTGAACGCCATTTCGAGTTTAGTCTCTGAACACGCTGCTCTCGCTCTGTGCTTGGTTGCAAGCAGGTAGGCACACCATTTCCCAGCGATTTGACAAAGGAAAAGTTGCTAGTTAGATTACATAGGGTTGGGCTACAGCAAGATTAGGGAATCCTAGACAGTAGTAGTTAGGATTTTTATATTGCTGACTGTATCTTTCCCATCTTTAGTTTGAATGCCCAAAAGTTTTTTGCTCTAGTTTTGGGGGGACAGCCAGTATACAAGACACAGTTAGGAAATCTGCTCTAAAAAGAAATTGCTTTGATATACGGATTTCTTGCTGAAAATCTGATTCCGTGCCCAAAATTTCATTGCTGCAGTTTTGGGGTACAGCTAGTGCACAAGACACAGTTTAGTAAATCTCCAATAGAAATCAATCTATTTAAAATACTGATTGATTGCTGCAAATTTTATTGAGTGTCAAAAAGGTCATTTTTGCTGGTTTGGGTGTCCAGCTACTGTCGAAGACACCTTTAGTAAATGTCCCATCGAAAGAAATCTTATTTCAAATACTAATTTTGTTTTGAAAATTTTATGGAGTGTCAAAAAGGTCATTTTTGCTAGTGTCTGGGTACAGCTATTGCATAATACACCGTTAGCAAATCTCCTATAGAAATAAATCCATTCCAAATAGTGGTTGCTTGGTGAAACTTTTATTGTGGCCAAAAGTAAATTGTCCAATTTTTGGGGGTACAGTCCTTGCATTACAGAGCATTACCAAATCTCCCATAGAAAGAAATGTATTTGAAATTGTGGTTGTTTGCTGTAAATTATTCTGAATGAAGAAAATTAAATTCCGTCTCCAAATCTTCTATACAAAAAAATATATTTTAAATAGTGGTTGATTGGTGAAAATTATTCTGAGTGGAGAAAAGTGTTTATTATATATATATATATATATATATATATATTATATATATATATATATATATATATATATATATATATATATATATAATAATATTTATAATAATATAAATATATAGCTGCACTAGGTGCAATGTTTGCATGCAAGCAGACAAAATTTACAAATTCAGCAGTATAGAAAACAGCAGTATAAGTTAAGTGGTAATTCTAAATATGTTATTTAGGTTATATACTGTAACTCATCCCAACTAATGTTTGTTTATAATATATGTGTGTGTGTATGTATGTATGTATGTATATATATATATATATTTGAATTTTTTTGTTTAGAATCAACAAGTGGGACACAAAAAAAGTGGGGCTTGCACTATTATTAGGCCCCTTTACTCTCAGTGCAGCAAGCTCCAGCTCCAGAAGTTCAGTGAGGATCTCTGAATGATCAAATGTTACCCTAAATGACTGATGATGATAAATATAATCCACCGGTGTGTAATCAAGTCTCTGTATAAATGCACCTGCTCTGTGATAGTCTCAGGGTTCTGTTTAAAGCGCAGAGAGCATCATGAAGACCAAAGAACACATCAAGCAGATCCGTGATACTGTTGTGGAGAAATTTAAAACCGGATTTGGATACATAAAAATTTCCCAAACTTTAAACATCCCAAGGGGCACTGTGCAAGCGATCATATTGAAAAGGAGGGAGTATCAGACCACTGAAAATCTACCAAGACCCGGCTGACCCTCTAAACTTTCATCTCAAACAAGGAGAAGCGGAGAAGACTGATCAGAGGTGCAGCCAAGAGGCCCATGATCACTCTGGATGTACTGCAGAGATCTACAGTTGAGGTGGGAGAGTCTGTCCATAGGACAACAATCAGTTGTACACTGCACAAATCTGGCCTTTATGGAAGAGTGGCAAGAAGAAAGCCATTTCTCAAAGATATCCATAAAAAGTCTCGTTGAAAGTTTGCCACAAGCCACGTGGGAGACACCAAACATGTGGAAGAAGGTGCTCTGCTCAGATGAAACCAAAATTGAACTTTTTGGCCACAATGCAAAACGATGTGTTTGGCGTAAAAGCAACACAGCTCATCACCCTAAACACACCATCCCCGCTGTCAAACATGGTGATGGAAGCATCATGGTTTGGGTTTCCTTTTCTTCAGCAGGGACAGGGAAGATGGTTAAAATTGATGGGCAGATGGATGGAGCCAAATACAGGACCATTCTGGAAGAAAACCTGTTGGAATCTGCAAAAGATCAGAGACTGGGACAGAGATTTATCTTCCAAAAAGACAATGATCCCCAACATAAAACAAAATCTACAATGGAATGGTTCACAAATAAACATATCCAGGTGTTAAAATGGCCAAGTCAAAGTCCAGACCTGAATCCAATCGAGAATCTGTGGAAAGAGCTGAAAACTGCTGTTAACAAACGCGCTCCATCCAACCTCACTGAGCTCGAGCTGTTTTCCAAGGAAGAATGGCAAGAATTTCAGTCTCTCAATGGGCAAAACTGATAGAGACATACCCCAATCGACTTGCGCTGTAATTGCAGCAAAAGGTGGTGCTACAAAGTATTAAGGGGGCCGAATAATATTGCACGCCCCACTTAAATTTTTTATTTTTTTACAAAAGTTTAAATATCCAATAAATTTCGTTCCACTTCACAATTGTGTCGCACTTGTTGTTGATTCTTCACCCAAAAATGTTAATTTTATATATTTATGTTTGAAGCCTGAAATGTGGCAAAAGCTTGAAAAGTTCAAGAGGGCCGAATACTTTCGCAAGGCGACTGTATGTGTGTGTGTTGTGTGGTGTGTGTGTGTGTGTGTTGTGGTGTGTGTGTGTGTGTTGTGGTGGTGTCAACCAGCAAAGTGTTTTTTTTTTTTTTGTTTTGTTTAGTTTTTTTTCATCGTAGTTTTCATAGTTGCTGGGTGATATTCTGTACCCTAGACTGTGTCCATGTTTTTGTATGCAGAGCAGTCCTGGTGAGATGATTTTTGACAATATTTCATCTTATTCGAGAATCAGAAGTTATTTGTTAATCTCCTTATTTGCATAGAAATTGTTGAACACTAGTGGAATTTTTTTTTTTTGTGTGGGAAGTTTTATCTGGAAGGAGATCTCACTTCGAGATCTTATTTGTTCTAGATCGTGCTCACTGCAGCATCCACTGGTTATAGCCTCTGTTGATTCATCTGTTGTCTCTATTATGACATTCTTTATGGAAACTGTATCTGTACAGGACCTCTTCACTCTTTTATGTACTTCCCTGTGGGTATAGCTTTTATTGCACTAGGGGCATAGCAACTATGTGCCCTAAGGATGGCGTTGCCTGAAAGTGGATTTCTACAGTGGGTACGGAACGTATTCAGACCCCTTTAAATTTTTCACTCTTTGTTTCATTGCAGCCATTTGGTAAGATCCAAAAAGTTCTCTTTTTTGCTCACTAATGTGCACTCTGCACCCTATCTTGAAAGAAAAAAAAAACAAATGTAGATATTTTGCAAATTTATTATACAAGAAAAACTGAAATATCACATGGTCATAAGTAGTCAGACCCTTTGCTGCGACACTCATATTTAATGCACATGCTGTCCATTTCCTTCTGATCCTCCTGGAGATGGTTCTACTACTTCTTTGAAGTCCAGCTGTGTTTAATTAAATTGATTGGACTTGATTAGGAAAGGCACACACCTGTCTATATAAGATCTCACAGTGCATGTCGGAGCACATGAGAATCATGACATCTAAGGAACTGCCCAAGGAGTTCAGAGACAGAATAGTGGCAAGGCACAGATCTGGTCAAGGTTACAAAATAATTTCTGCAGCACTCAAGGTTCCTAAGAGCACAGTGGCCTCCATAATCCTTAAATGGAAGAAGTTTTGGACGACCACAACTCTTCCTCGACCTTGCCGTCCAGCCAAACTAAGCAATTGTGGGAGAAGAGCCTTGGTGAGAGAGGTAAAGTGCAGTAGGGAGATGGGAGAAAGTTCACAAAGTCCACTATCACTGCAGCCCTCCACCAGTAGGGGCTTTACGACAGAAACCTCTCCTCAGTGCAAGACATATGAAAGCCCGCATACAGTTTGCAAAAAAGCACATGAAGGACTCCTAGACTATGAGAAATAAGATTCTCTGGTGAGACGAAGATTTAAACTTTTTGGTGTTAATTCTAAGCCGTATGTGTGGAGAAAACCAGGCACTTCTCATCACCTGCCCAATTTACAATCCCAAAAGTGAAAATGGTGGTGACAGCATCATGCTATGGGGGTGTTTTTCAGCTGCAGGGACAGGACGACTGGTTGTAATTGAAGGAAAGATGAATGCGGCCAAGTACAGTGATATCCTGGATGAAAACCTCTTCCAGAGTGCTCTGGGCCAAAGGTTCATCTTCCAGCAAGACAATAACCCTAAGCACCCAGCTAAAATAACAAAGCAGTGGCTTCAGAACAACTCTGTGACCATTCTTTACTGACCCAGCCAGAGCCCTGACCTAAACCCATTTGAGCATCTCTGTAGACACTTGAAAATTGCCCATACCATTTGACATTGCTGAAAAGAGTTACTATCTGTAAAAATAATCTCTTCCCACCACATCATATATAACTAGGGACATGTGTGAATTTCTGATTACGAGTATTGATTTTTTTGATCAAAATAAATTTCCGTTTTGATGGGGAGTACCATCTACAAATATGCGCTAATATATTATATATAAATATAAAATATATTATCGCGTATTTGTGCTACAGCTTGCATGCAATTTTAAAATTAGAAAATTTCTGCAATACCTTGTTACTGTCTCGAACATATCTCGGGGTCAGCTGGACCATGCTCTGTAAATGCTGATCCACCCATTTACTGAGTCTCTTGTTCATAGAAACAATTCCAGAAATTATGAGGTGCATTTTGGTTAGAAAATAGGGATGAGTGATTATAATCGACAAAGTTGAAATCGGCACGGTTTTTAGGTTGATCGGAAATTTCTGATCACGCGATAATTTAGGTGAGAATCTGCGTATAATCTATTACTTTTGCGCCATTTTCGGCGCTTCCTGTCATTTTCGAGGCCAGCAAATCAGCTTGGAGCATAGAGCAGGGTGAGCTGGGTGTGCGACGTCATGACTGTGATGTGTATGGTTGTCATTGGCTGGAAAAATCACATGACCTCGTTTTGCATAGAACAGCGCTTCCTGTTCAGCATCAGTGTGTCTCAGTAGAGTAGGACGTGTGCTAGATCTCTCCTCAATACAGCTCAGCTCAGAGACACAGTTCTCGTTATTCACACAGACAACTATGCTTTTAGATGTGAACATTAGAACATAGGTAGATTAGAGAATTTCAGCTCTTAGTTAGACAGAGACTTTTTTTAAAGAAGCATCTAGCGCTGTACAGCCGCGGGGGGGTGCGGGCGAATGCAGGCAGGCTTTTGAAAGGAGAGTGTATATTGTGCAGCCTAGACTCTGCTTTGAACCTGCATTGAAATGGCTTTTTGTTACCAGTTTTTGGCCAGCACACCTCGCACCTGAGGTGAAATAGTACCTTTTATTTTGTGCAACCCAGTTTTGTTCAAAGACCCACCTAGTACTTACATTAGGATACAGAAATTTGCTAGTAATTGCAGGTGTATTTCATAGGTGCAAAACCCACCTTTTATTATCCGTATACATTTTAATTAGGTGTATTTCACTTTGGTGCGGCCTAGTTTTGTTCAAAGAGCCACCTTGTACTTAAATTTGGATACAGAAATTTTGTGGTAACTGCTGTTGTATTTCATTGGTGCAAAACCCACCTTTCCTTATCCGTATAACATTTAAATAGCTGTATTGCACTTTGGTTCGCCCCAGTTTTTTTCAAATAGCCATCTTGTACTTAAATTTGGATACAGAAATTTTGTAGTTACTGTTGGTGTATTTCATTGGTGCAAAAACCACCGTTTGATATCCGTATAACTTTTAAATAGCTGTATTGCACGTGGTGCAGCCCTAGTTTTTTTTCAAATAGTCACGTTGTACGACAATTCTGATAGAAAAATTTTCTAGCAACTGTTCCCGTTTGTCATTGCTAGAAAAAATGCAATTTCTCATCCATGTAAGTTCTGAATAGTTTTATTGCGCTTGGTGAATCTCAGTTTGGCGCAGATAGCGCACTTGTATGATATTTTGTTGAAAACTATCAATTCCTAGTCCTACTGGGCACTTGTAAATCCCTGGGACTGAAGGAAGAACACTGTTGATTTTGTCTTACGGTTCTTCCACCAGACCACATTTCACAGGTATTTGCTAATTAGTTTCTAATCCTAGTTGGCTGTAGGAAATTAGAGGGATTTAAGAATAGCTGTGATTTGCCGTCTTTCAATAAAGAGACTGTCAAAAACTCTTCCATACCTTTTTAAATTTTATCTTTCTGAACATGAGCGAAATTCAGGTGGTAAGCGAGCAAAGAGGGGTGTAGGACATGGAGGTAGAGGTACGAGAGAAGGTGCTCCTTCCAGTGCTGGCGACAACACGCGTGCCAGCGGATCGTCGGTTGCAGGACCGTCAGGCCTGTCATCACTGGGTCAGGGCCCTGTGAATCTCAGTAACGAACAGCGTCGCCAATCTGTTCTTCAGTTAATGTCCAGTTCAACTAAAATAGTGGTTCAAAGACTACTTTTTCCGGCACTTTTTAATCTGTGGGTCATGCAGGTTTGCGGGTCATGCTGCGGTACAGGACATGTATAGTCAATGTCCAGTTCAACCAAAATGGTGGTTCAAAGACTCCTTTTTCCGGCACTTTTTAATCTATGGGTCATGTAGATTTAAGGGTCATGCTGCGGTCCAGGACAGGGATAGTCAATGTGCAGTTCAACTAAAATTGTGGTTCAAGTAATACTGCTATCTGGCACTTTTTAATTTGTGGGTCATGTAGGTTTGAAGGGTCAGGCTGTGGTACAAGACAGGGATAGTGCATAGTCTGAGTTTTTTTCTGTAATTCTTGTTGCCTGATTGTCTTGCCTAAGATGTAGCACGTATCCATTTTACTGTTGTGGATGTTAATTCCAGCTTCTCCAGCCCTGTTTGGGTGTAAGAATGAAGGTGTTGTTCCTCTCCCATAGACTTTAATGGTCATCGGCGATAATCTATTATC
This sequence comes from Phyllomedusa bahiana, assembly GCA_025379985.1. Taxonomy (NCBI): domain Eukaryota; kingdom Metazoa; phylum Chordata; class Amphibia; order Anura; family Hylidae; genus Phyllomedusa; species Phyllomedusa bahiana. The sequence continues at coordinate 56,015 of JAODAL010014210.1, forward strand.
GGATATCAGATATCGCCAAGATAATTGACAATATCGACTATCGATCCGATGAGGATAGTTGACGCAATCGCTCATCAATATTAGAAAATAATTATGAATTTTTGGTGCTCCATAAAAGAGGGGAGTCGAAGGATATTTCACTTGCATATATTTAGCTGTTTTTTGTTTTTTCTCATCGTTCATGTGTAGTATTCTACTAACCTTTATGATAATCTGGAATTAGGGTTTCTAACCATTATCTTTTAATAACATTTACAACAATTCAAGAATGGAGTATACTATGGGCATGGTAAAAATGTATTCTATTCAGGGACAACAGGTCTTTTTGCTTATATCTTGCACTTTTTTGTATAAATAATGTACTGTGCACATTTTTTTTTCTGTAAACCAATACCATAAATATATGTAACAGCTAGTTTCTATAGAAATACTGTATAGTTTAAACCCGGTTATAATAATCTGCTAATCTGGCAAACAATGAGTTAACGTTGTTTAAGGTGATGAACAGTTCCTAGCACTTTGCTGTGACTAAGAACAAGATCAAGGTCTGAAACACATGTTCACACGGCGTCTTTGGTACATTTTTGCAATACATAAAACGTTTTTGGATACGTTTTTCTGGACTGCAAAAATGTATCCCTATTGTGTCTATGGACTTTTCAATGCGTAAAACGGAACAAAATTTGACATGTCAATTCTTTGAATGCGTCTGTCTTACGCAATGCAAAAACATGTAAAACATGTATCGACTGAACGACAGCTGGCCTTATGCTCTATCGTCCACGATCGGAACTCACTCCAGTCGCGGGCGATTTAAACCCTTAGCTGCCGCAATCTATCGCAATCACAGCAGCTAAGGGTTTGACAGAGGGATGGATGTGCCAATGCTCTCCCTAGCAACCCAAAAGGCTTTTGGGCTGCCTGTGATGTCTGTGGGCTCGGCCAGGGATAGTGATTGACAGCCAAGGCTGGGAAAAGACATTTTGATGCCCTCAGCAAATAGGTCAAACGGCACCCTCCATCCCCCCCATTATAAACGAAAAAAATATTATAAGTTTCGTTTTCCCCCCCCCCCCCCCACCCTTTTCCCCTTTTTTAAAAAAATTTAAAAACTTACACATAATTGATATCTCTGTTTACATAAAATCCCTAAAATTGAAAAAAAAAAGTGATCAAAAAAGTTGCATCTATCCCAAAAAAATCCTTCTTGGGGAGAAGAACAAAAAAAGGGTTTATTTTTGAAAATTTAAAGAATAGAAAATGTCTGGATTCATTTTACGATACTAAAACATAATGGAAACTCTACATATTTGGTATGGCCAGAATCGTATGAACCTGAGGAATACAGATAACACATTAACACAAGCACCCTCAAAAGACAAGGGAAAATTCCCTTCGGCTGGAGAAAAAAGGAAACCCAATCCCCCGGAAAGCGATCTATCCCGGAAAACCAATGGGTGCCTGCTGAGGAGCTGGTCCACAGGGGAAACCAGTTGGGCGAGAAACAAAAAAGGCCTTAAAAACCCCCCACCCAAAAATTTAAAAACCCAAATTGTCGAAAAAAACAAAAATTTTTGGATCCTGCCGGGGTTGGGGGCCCCAAGAGCCCGGGGGAAGGGGCCCCCCCCGGGACCCCGTTTTTTTTTCGGGCCTTGGGGGGTTTCCATTTCATTCATCATTGGGGAGGCGGGCTTAAAAACCCTCCCTTCACCCACAAAAAACCCCACCCCTTGGTTCAAACGAAGGACATTTTTTTTTCAACCGTATAAAACTAAATGTAAAAAATATTTTCCCTAAAAATTTCGCTGGGAACCCGGCTGCGGCCTTACTTTTAAAGTACGAGGCGACTGTAAATCGAAAAAAACGGATGTCACTTTTTAAAAAAAGCCCTTTGGGATTTTGGATCCCTTTTGGGCATATGCTTGTGTGGACTTGGCCTAAAAGAGGCTCCGGAAAAGCAGCTGTCGCACTCGCAGGTTCTAGCTTTCACTTTCCTCCCTTCCTGCGCGTACAGTTGGAGAGAATAAATTTGAATTTTCTCTGTTTGCCCCCCCTTCTTTCAGACCCCCGGGGAAAAAACAAAGGGCGGGGTGGGGGGCTAAAGGGAAGCTGCAGAAAACCAAAGGTTAGCTTGCTTCTTTTCCCCTTGCCGTGCGCGCGGGGAAACCCAAATAACTGTCCCCCCTTAAAACCCCTGGCAGAGGTGGCGCACAAAGGTAAACCGCGTACCTCTACCTAGGGCATTGATCGGGCAGATAAACCAAAATTTCAAAGCATACCCCCCTATGCATTGTAAAAATGATCTAAAGATCATGGATTCATGTCTCCTATGTGAACAGTTGAAACAAATGTGAAAAAGTAAAAAAAAAAATCAAAACATGTGCACCACCCTTTTCCCTTTCCAAACACTAATCGCCCCTAAAAATAAAAACTTTTGGGTTACCCGCCACATGCAAAAAAACCCTAAAAAATTTTCCATGTTTTTTTAAAACCCTAAAAAAAACCCAAAAACCCTCGCCCCCCCCCCCCCAAAAAAAAAAGCCCCAAAAATTTTCTATTTTTGTTCCCAATTTGCCACACCCAATTTAAAAGGGAATAGAATTTAAACAAAAAGTTTAATAAAATTCCCAAAGGGTACCAATGAAAAAAAGGGTTCTTCCACAAAAAAAAACAAACCCTTACATACTCTTTATGGAAAAATAAAACAAAAAAAAAACCTTTAAAAAATTGCGTACCGCCATAATCATATTGCCCCACCAGAAAAAACATCACTTTTACCAGTGAGCGCTGTGAAAAATAAAAACCAGTTCTAGGACTGCTGTATTTTCTTCACCCTGCCTTCCAAAAAAACGGATTTAAAAGTGGTCGAAAAGTTTTGGTCTTTTCCCCCCCAAAAAAATAGAAACCAAAAAAAAACTAAACCCTTTTTTACCGCAAAAAAAAAAAAAAGCCACCAAAACAGCTCTGTACACAGAAAAAATAAAAGGGTTTTAAACCCCATAAAAAAACGCAATTTTTTTAATAAAGCATTTTTATAATGTAAAAGTAATAAAACCTAAAAAACTATAAAAAAATTAGTAAAGTTTTAAGAGTTTTTCCGACCTGCATAGTTAAGTTTTTCCCACCCTTATATCGCCCAAAAAGGTTAAAATTTTGTAAAAATAACCCCCAAAAAGAAAACTGCATTCCCTCATCTTCCCCCCTCATTTTTACAGTTTCCCCCGCAAAAAAAATAAATAAAATAAATTGTTTTAAACAACTGTGGGCCCCCGAAAAACACATTTTTGTTTCCCCCGAGGGGTATTGAATCCAAAATGGGGGGACTTCTGAAAGGTTTTTCCTCTTCTGAACTTTTTGGGGTTCCCTAAATGCCAAAAAGTTTAAAAAAGGGATCTCTCCCTTGTTTCCGGGAAAATGTAATTGCGCCTAAAAAAAATCGTTAAAGAAAAAGAGACCCCCAAAGCCTGGGGATTGTGCCCTCCCACTCTGAGGCTTGCGGTTGAGCCAAAATAGCGCATTAGATCAGAAAAATCCATAAATTTAAAGGTTTTTTTCCCCGGAAACCCCCAAACTTGATCCAGTAAATAATCTTTAAAATTTTAATTCGCAAAAAGGTGGGAAAAAATTTAAATTTTACCTTTCCCCTTTGCTTTTAAAATTTTTGTAACAAAAACTAGAGGTTAAAAACCAAAATTCTTTTTTGAAAAACTTTAAAGGGGGTAGTTTTTTTAGATGGAGTCCCTTTATGGGGGAACAAAAATCAGGCCCCTCCCAAACCACATTAGAACTGGGAAAGGTCCCCTAAATAAATAAAATGCTTCAAAATTTTCTTAAAAAGTTAAGACAAATAAATTTTAAGCCCCCTAAAATATGGTAATGCTACTATAAACCCAAATTTTTTGTGGTAAAAAAATTTTCTGACTTACATGCAGAAAAATTTTTTTTTGCTTTTTAAAATGGCAAATTGTTTTTAAAAAATTTTCCCCCAAAATTTTGATATTTTTCCCCAAATAAACAAGGATTGTATGGACCAAAATTTTTTTACAAAATTTTTAAACACAATGTTCACGAGAAAAAAGTCCTGAAAACCAAAATGGATTAGGTAAGTGTTTAAAAAGGTTTTTTTTCCCCAAAAAGTACAAATTACAGATTTAAAAAAAAGGGGGTTTTGTAAGGAAAAACCAAAACTGGGTGCGGCGGGAGAAGGGGGCAAGTACATGGGGAAAAAGGGGAAACTGTAATTTACGAGGGTCAGGGGGCAACAGAAAAAGGGGGTTAGTTGCGAACCGATCTTTACGTTTTCAGAGGAGAACCCCACAACAAGACACACAACCCAAGAAATACAGACTGTAAGAAGGTCGGAAAAAAAATACCCAAAAAAAAAAAACCAGGTTTTGGGTAACCAGAAGGGGACTTAAACCCAAAGGGAACTTTAAAAGAGGGAGACCCTCCCCCCCCCCCCAAAAAAAAAAAACCCCCCTTACAGCCCAAAAACATACTGTGACCTTTTGGGGGTTTGGCCCAAATAGATGTATATACTACAGTAAAAGCACCTTTGTGGGAAAGTAAGAGAAATAAGAAAATTCAGTAATCCTACAGTTCAAAGGGAAAAACAAGTGTGAAAAGCCTTTGGAGTGTTTGTATTATTTTTCCAAAAGGGCCCCTTTTAAAACCCAAGAGAGCACCTACATTTTCATATATACAGTTGAAATTATTAAACCAAAAAGTTTTCAAAACACCCCTTAAAAAAATAATTAAACCCTGTATTCCCACTAACTGACATGAAAAATTTAAAAACTTACCCTTTTTTAATTTAAATATTTCAAATTTTCCAAATGGGCCCGAAAAAGTATGTATGTGTGTGTTAAAAATAAGGGATGTGGGGGTGTAATTTGGGAAAAAAACTCTAGTGTTTAAGCTGAAGCGTTTGCATTTTTCATGGGTGAAAAAAAGCACCGTTTTTTCAATTCTTTAAACCCGAATTGGATGCAGTGGATTCTTCCCTTTTTTTTGGGTTCGGGTTTGTGTTCAAAAACCCCCCTCTGCTGCACCCATTTAAACTTTTTCTTTCTTCTTTTCTTTTATAATATATATATAAAAATTGTGGTGTATTAAAAATATATATAATAAAATATAAAACCAAAAAGTTATGACCTCCCAAATAGGCAATGTTTAAAACGGTCTACCTCAAAATAAAGGGTTTTGTGTTTTTATTGTGTGTGTTTAAAAGTTGTGTAAAAAAATAAATTTTTTTTATGTGTATATATAAAAATATTATAAAATATAATATATATGTTTTTTGTGTGTGTGTAAAAATAAAGAATACTGCACAATTTTTGGGTAGACCCCGGGCGCCCCGTTTCTAGGAAAAAATCCCGTGGGGACGGCGTTGAATAAAAAAATATTTATTCCAAAAAAATAAAAGGGTTAACCTTGCAAAAAAAACGCAACACACAACGCTTTTCGGCCTGAACCAACTTCCTCAGATAATACAGTGTCACTAAGTGTGTGTTGACAAAGGAGAAGGTTCCCTGTGTCTGAAAAACATCCCACTCCGGGCGCCACAGGTCTGAGGATGTTTCACTACAGACACAGCAACCATTCCCTCCCGTAATGAAAAGTACAAGTATGGAAAAACCACAATTACATCATACCGATTAATTTTGATTGGAAACACATACACGGATTTTTAATTGCAAAATATAGGAATCCTGGACTTTTATGGAAATTAAAGTATTATTAATAAAAGCAAATTTTGCATAATCGGACGGTAAAAATTTTTTTTTGCATGACCGGAATTGGGGGGTGTTGGAGAAAAACCCAGACCAGCCATATTCCTGCAACCATATAAGCAAGCAGCCCTGATGTTGCCTAACCACATGAGGGAGTGTCAAAGTGGTGTGAGGGAAAATTGGGGCGTTGCAAATTAAGGTCTTGGAGCCGCCAAATGATGGATTCTCGGGGCACTTTTAAAAACATTGGGGTTTGTGAGTTCCCTGTCGGGGGGGTTGCTGTTCCGGAGAATGGGCAGCGGGAAAAAAAATCTACGATCACAGCAAGAAAAGGAATGGGGTTTTGCCCCCATTTTGGGGCGGAAAAGGCTTTTAAAAAAGGGAACATCAAAGGCTTTATTAATGAAGAATTCTGATTACATAAAACTACAAAAGATAGTTGTAAAAGATATACTTTGCATAACATAGATTATAAAGGGAAGGCAAAATAATATTGGTTACAAAGGAAAACACGCATAAAAGAATTTTAATACTTCATCACACCATAAATGGGTCAAAGCTTCAACAGGGCTTATAAGCACACTATTGGGTCACTGGTAAAACCGGGGCCCCGAAATAGAGAAATCCCGAGACCACCGTGCACTGGTGTCCCGTCAGATCAAAAACTTTCACCACAATCTTAAACAGCTTTCTATTCTAACAACAGTGGAGAACAGGCCACGAAGATGAGAGAATTCCGGGGTACTACACTGGGCGGTGAGGCGTCCGATATCTAACTTTTTTTTTCAGAAACTTTCTCCGCTTAATCTTATTTAAACAAAAGCCCGTGTAAACAAGTGTACCAGCTAACCCGATCAACTTTCCAGATCAGGCCCCCACTTCCAAATGGCCCATACTTTAAAGTTTTAACCCCAGCACTGGAAAAATCCATCACTGAATGCTGAAGACAACCGGTCATAAAACCTAACCCTTGTTCCCATGATTTCTCCCTGGTAAGTTATCTCATAACAAACTATGTCAAAGCGGGCAGCATCTCAAAAAACACAGACCAATAAAACCCCTTTATGAATGTTTCTCACTCACTAAACAAAAACCCGGAGTTAGAAATTTACAGCTTAAAGACAGCTATTTTAAAATAAATTACTTTAAAAAATACTGTCAAAATTTACCGGATGGTCAATAAATCTCTTTCCACACATTCCACCCTTTGACCCTCCTATTTTTTCTATATACTACACCAACCCAAGGAATGGGTTTTACAGAAGAACGCCATTTTAAAGGGAAGGGAATTTATTGTATACAGCACCATAATGCAATGCAAGCACAAACTATAGCGAAAAGTACTCCTAAAATATAGCGTAAATAACCAAGATCAGGTAATCAGGAAAATAACCAATCCCATCAGTTACTGTTACTTTGTGTGATGTTACCCTCAAACTCTTGGCATCTATAGTGATGTATTAGTAACAAATAATCTATAGCCGCTCTATTCTGTAAGATAGCTTTTCGATAACTTTGTATATCTAATACTATATCTTCTTAGGCGCTACTCGTAGTATTTATTGATCTAGCTATGAGGCAAAATAATCTCCCTTAAAGCCCTAGCAGCATATGCAGCTACGGCAGGGGATCCTACAAGCATAAGGGATAACCCTAGAATTTCTGGCTGTCAATATGGACTCTAAATGGTCAATAAATCTCTTAGCACTACATTCCACCCTTGACCATTCAGAATCCATATATTATTTTCATTATGCCTTTTTTCCACCTCCTATTTTTATTTGCTGACATTTCCCTATCTTATTTGGATTAAAAGTCATCTGATAGCATAACTAAGCGGATGCAATATTTTGAGTCTATATATCATATCTTCAGTAAGGAAATCCTCTCCAGTACAGTTTATACAAGCATAATATGCATGGTATGTATAATTCTGGATCACATCTCCGTCTTCGATCTCCTTATCTTGGACAGACCCCCCCTATAAATTTTGTCCATAATTGTGAGGGGGTTGGTGCAGCTACCATGCAAGTTTCTAGTATATCAGTAGCAGTAGCATTTTTTGTCTACATAAATGGCTCATGTTCATCAATTGTGCCAAATAAATCCATAGATTCTGTTTAATTTTCCATAAGACCATATTCTCCTTGTCTGGCACTTCCTCTCTTTGATGATGCAACGATTGGTTAATAATAGAGACCAAAAGCACCATGCCTGCGATACCGATCAACCACCGTCTCCAAGTTTGGATTGGGTACTGAAAAGAAAAAACAGACTTACTATTCTCTGAGATAACCTCAGTTTCCCACTTTCCTTCTCCTGGTTTCCTCGCTACCAATTTTGTCCCTCTAGCAATAACTTCTACAGGCTCTGGAGGGCCTTTATCCTCCGGTTGTTTTACCTAAACTCTTGCACCATCGTTTAAAGAGTGAGTGGAACTAAAATATTTTTCCACTCATACTAGAGTGCACATATCATAGCTGATATAAACTAATATCACTCGATTATCTCTTTTTTTTTTCTTAAGCATTTATGTTCTCATAACAGTTCCCAATATTGTCATGAAAGTAAATGTTCACCCACCCATCTATGTGGGCCTAACGCACACTACAGTCAATCATTTTACAGTTTATCAACCAAAAGATATGCAAACTTTTCCTGCCCTCTCCAAATGGCCTTTCATGGGATATTAGAATCAAACCTTTACTGCTTTCTATATCGGGTCATTCCATATCAAGTGATCCATAGTGTTGAGCGATTACGTTGGCCATCGACATCGGTCGATGGTCGACTAGCCGACCATCATCGACAAGATATTCGATGGTTGATGGTAGATTATGATCGATGACCATTAAAGTCTATGGGAGAGGAACAACACCTTCATTCTTACACCCAAACAGGGCTGGAGAAGCTGGAATTAACATCCACAACGGTCAAATGGATACCTGCTACATCTTAGGCAACACACTTAGGTTATAAAAGCCACAGAAAAAAAATCACAGACCATTCACTATCCCCTGTCTTGCACCACAGCATGACCCTTAAACCTGCATGACCCAGCCACAAATTAAAAAGTGCCAGAAGGCAGTATGATTTAAACCATCATTTTACTTGAAACTGGACATTGAATATCCCTGTCCTGGAACGCAGCATCCCCCAAAAACCTGCATACCCCCAATTTAAAAAGTGCCGAAAAAGGGGTCTTTAACCACCTTTTTATTTCCTGGCAATACGTCCCTGTCCTGGGTCCCCGCTTCCCCGCCCCTATGAGTGCGGACCAATTGAGCTTCATTTGGGAAAAATACGGGTGGTTTAAGCTCCTGTTCCCCCCAGGTCCCCTTTTTCTTGGCATTTTTTTTTTATTTTATCAACGTGCTGGGGGAAAATTTGGTTCCCCTGTACTTTTCTTTTCCCGTGCTCCATACCCCATGTCCTCTATAATTTACATCTGGAAATTTTTTCCTGTACCCCCCTTGTACAATTCAGGGAATTTTTTTTACCAGCATTTTGAATCAAAGTTTTTTAGTATTTTAATTTCTAGAAACACATTTTTTAAATAGGATGGAATCCCACCATGTCTTTTGTTTCTCTTTTTTTTAATTGTTTTAAAATGGTTGTCTCAATACAGGGTTGATAGCATGTTAAAGATTTTTGCAAAAAAAGTCATTTTGAAATATGTGCCCATTAACAGTGTCCTACCTATTCCTGTTCGACAGCACCATCACCCTTGACTACTTTTGAAATTGTGAAAAAAATGTTGTAAAAACACTTTTTTTTTTATAATAGGACCTGTAGTATTCTGCATTTCAAAGCCAATGCCCCAAAAAATTTAAAAATACTTCTCAGACTTTAAAAAAATTGTAAAGGGAGAAATGCCACTTAAAAGCCATTTTCTTTTCCCAAAGGACCTGATTATTGCTGTACTATACAACTCCCCCAAAAAAATTATAAATATGATTCTCGCCACAAAAAAAAAAGGGGGAAGGGGAAAAATGCACTTAAAAGCCACTTTCTTTTCCAAAAGGACCAAAAATATACTTATCCACAGCAACATCCTAAAAAACCATTGACAATGCGAAAACTTCAAAAGAAAAAGTAGTAAATGGAAACGGGTTGTCATAAAAATTTTGCTTCTTTTACAGTCTCCTCACAGCAAAACCCAGCAAAAAGAACTTTGGGAAAAGAGAATAAAAATTGCAAAAAAAATGTCATTTTAAAAAAAAAATTTTTCAAGAGGCCTTTTCGTTTAAGAGGAATGTGAAGAGACCGGGCAATAATGGGTGACCCCCAAATTTGGGGGCCAAAACTCACAAGATCCATCCCTTTTCATCTTGAGAAAGTCAACATCCACATTATCTGTGGAAACCGGATGCGTTTTGTCTGTAATGACTCCTCCAGCTGTGGCGGGTCCGCCAATATGCCCTGGCTGCTGGCGGGAAAACCCCCTTTTGGGGTTGGCAGCGAGCTCGGCCATTCGTCCTTTTTGATACCCAGAAGTCTTTTGGGTCGGAACACTACAAAACATCGGTGTTGAAAAACGCGAAGTCGTGCACCTGCTTAAGTGGTCTCTGGTGTTGGTTGGGGCCCCTGCATTGCTCGTTGTGAGGGGGTAAAAAAAGATTGCCAGAGGTCACCCATTAGGCTTCTGCCACCTTGCCTGCCTACTGCTGCCGCTAGGGCTCTTGGCACTCTACTGCTTCACTCGTGAGTTTTTCCAGGGACATTTGGGGAACGTGAACGACGCAACAGTGTCTCCAGTTGATCAACCCAAAAGGTCTCCTTTCCCCTGCTTTTTTCTCTTATTTGGTGGGGGAGGAAATGGAGTTTTGTTTTTACCGGGGGATCCAGGAGGGTGGCCCCCCCAGAAACTGTTGTTCATTTTGTGGCCTTAATGCAAGGATCATTTTTGGGGAAAGGGAGCATCCAAGCACTCATGTGAAGATGGGCTTGTTTTCCAAGCCTTGGGTGGGGGCATAGCAAACGATTTTCCAATTTCCTCCCCCAAATTTGCCCAACCTTTTCCAGGCAGGACGTCGGAAAAGTCGTTGTCTGGGAAATACCTCCTCCTCCCCTCCGGCACAGCTTCAACACACCCCTGACTTGCCTCAGATGATGCCCCCTGAGAGCTGTGCCCACCTTGCATACCCTGGCCCCCAACCTGCCTAATGAAGACAGAGAAATTGTGAAACTTGGGGCCTTGGATTGACGGAGAGAAAGGCCCCTTTCCCGCATATGTGCCCCGTCTCCTCCCCCGCGCGGCGGGCCTGTTTTTTTCAGAGTGTCCAACGACGTTCCAAAACTAAGATCCCCACAATGCTCATGCTGAAAAGGGGCTTTGTCCCACTGACCTTTTTTGGTGCTTTTTTTCAAAACTGGCAAGGATGGTGCAGAGCTTTTTCCCCTGCCTCCACCCCGGGTGGTCAATACCCCGAGGTCCCACCGTCTTGTCAGGCCATGTGTCATTCGAGGGGTAATGCTTGGCTGCTGCCACAATCGCTGGAGCATTTGGACGGGGGAAATTTCCCAGCGTTTTCCCACGTAAACAATAGACGGTTGACGGGGGGCCGAGCTGCGCTGCAACGCAGCCAGGGGAAAGCAGGGTCCGAAGGGGGGAAAGTGCAAACTTAACTTCGACCCTTCCCTCAGCAGGCAGTCCAGACCCCGGGGAGCTCTTAGAAATTTCGGACAACAAGGTTTTATGGCTGTGCCAGGGAAGGATTTGCTCCAGCCTCCCTTTTAAGGGCGGGCCCGGATTCGACCGTTTCGCACACCCCTTTCCTGGCACAAGGTTCTTGGCACCCCGCCACGCTCGTCCCCCTTTCGGAGAGCCTCCAACTTTCCTACCTTGTGTGGACGGTCTCCAAGGACAGATTAAAATTTTAACAAAGGCCTGGTTTCTTGGCACGTGATGACCAGAGGACCTTGGGGGAAAGAACCCTGCACCACCCCGCGGTTTTGAAGAGCGTCGCCAGCCGAGAGCCACCGCACCCCCCGAGACATCCACCCCCTCACCCATGAGCTGTCACAGAGTATGCGGCCTTGGCCGTCTTTTCTAGTCCTGTTCGGGGTTCAAATGGTTTTTTCCGCCACAGATGCAGAAACGCGCTTGAAATTTTTGAGACACGTGGCTGGCCAGGGCAGGGACGGGTTTCTGGGAAAGAAATGCCCGCTCGGCATCTGTATTGGGGGGGAGGGAAGGGCCATGACGTGGCGGAACCCACTGTGTCCACCAAAGGAAAGGGAACATTTCCAAGGCCAAAAACCGGCAATGCGACATTCGGGTTTTTGGGTTTTGGGGGGGTTTGGGTTTAAAATGTTTCTTCGCTCCCCAAAACCTGGAAACGAAGGTGGCTGCTAGACTGGCCGCTTACGGCGGCAGGTCACAAACTGGGGGGAGGGGAAAAGGGGTAGATGGGGCCTTTGGGGGTTGGTGGGACCGGGCGACGGGAGGCGAACGGGGCTGATCCCTGATCATGACTTGAGAACATGGGGAGCTGAGGAAGCTTGGTGGTGGCGGGGGAGGAGGGGAGACAGAGGGGGGGACAGTGGGTTTGGGGGCCCGGCGTCGGGCTGGCCTTTTTTGGCCAAGTGTTGCCCCCATTTCAATATGCATTCGCTGAGTGACTAGACTGTTGGGGGTGGTTAACCACCAAGGTTCTTGCCTCTACTTTGCTTTACGGCAAAGGGGCATATGACATCGTGGGAATCGAGGTTGCTCAAAGAAGGCCCGGCTGAGAGGTCCTGGGCTTTTTTTTACGGCGATAACGAGGAAAAGGGGTTTGCCTAACCGTGGGGTGGCGGAACCCCACTACACTACCCCCTTTCCTCCCCCCGGATAAGCCCTCGCAACAAAAATTTTGCTGAAAAACCACGTTGGATCCGAATGTCATGATCATCATCAAAAACAGTGATTCGTGTCCTAATTTTGCATCCAGGAGGCGGCTACAAGCAAGAGGGACTGCAAGGCGTTTTCCCGACCCCCGGGATTTTTGGAAAGACGGCTTTTTTTCTCCTCCCCTGATGGAACAGTACTGGCGTCAAGAAGAAAAAAAATCCTCTTTTGGGCCCCTTGACTTTTAACATGCCTTTTATTCCAAAGCATTTTTTCACAAAGAGGGCTTCAGAAAAGGATTATCCCCGTGGGGGGGTACCGAGTTGCTTTGGCTGCTTTATTTGGGCGGTGCGGTATGCTGATGACGACATTTTTTGGGCCCTGCTGGAGGAAGGAGGGAAAGATGCTGGATGCGGGTTTATTAACCACTGAAGAACGATTTGGGAAGGTTTCGTTACGAGTTCAAGGCCCCTGCCCAGCGTGCGGGCCCGAGGTCCTGCAATGACATCCGCTAACAGCGTGTTGTCCCCCCATGGAAAGGAGCATCTTCTCTCATACCTCTACCCCCATGTCCCCACCCCCCCCTTTGCTCCTTACCCCCCTAATTTCGCTCCTGTTCAGAAAAATAAAAATTTGGGAAAGGGATGGAAAAGTTTTGGAAAATCTCTTATTAAAAACGGCAAATCACAGCTATTCTCAAATCCCCAAATCAAAACAAAATTCTGGATTCAAAAATTTTAACTGCAAAGTAATCTACAAAAAGCGGCCCCACCAAAGTGAAAAAAAAAACTTCGAAATTATTCGGGTATAAAAGGTATTTTTGGCACCCTTTTAATCACCTGGTAACTACACAATGCTGGGATTCAAATTTTTAAAAAACAAGGGGGTCTACAAAAATTTGGCAGGGCCCCAAAAGTGCAAAAAACACGTACTGTAATGTATTCGGATAATAAAAAGGTATTTTTACACCTATCAACCTGTGCTGACTACAAAAAGCTGGATTCTAATTTAACGCATGGGCTAATCAACAAAGTGGAATGGGCAAAATTTAAAAAAAACACCTATCTGAAAAAAAAATGATAAAAAAGTGGGGTTTTTGCACCTAACAAAGAACCTGCAGTTACTAGAAAAAATGTGTATCCTAAATTTTAAATTCAGCTGCCCCAAAATCCAGGAAGTATTTTAATAGAAAACTGTTAAAAATAAAGCTATTGCAGTGCAAATTTTACACTAACTTGGTACTTTATCCAGTATTCTTTATAGAGCTTGTCTGGTTCACCCCGCACCCCCCCCTTCCCTCCGTGCTTTTTAGCGGGAGATGCTCCTTTTAAAAATTTTCTACCTAACTACATAAAACTTCCAATCTCTGATCTAACAAGTTTTAAGGATCACAGCTAAAAAGTAAAGGCTTTTTTCTGGAAGAAAAGAATAATTTCGCTGAGCTGTTTTGGACACGGGAAGACGCACGTCCTCCTGTTAACCTAAGAGGGCCTGACAGAACAGGGAAGGGGTTTTCTATTAAACGGGGGCATGTGATTTTTTTCCCGCCATCCAACCTCACATCCCAGCATGAGTCGCCCACATCTCACCCTGCTCTATTCTTAAGCTGATTTGTGGGCCCCCAAAATGACAGGAAGCGCGAAAATCGCGATCTTTAAAGATAGCACGATTTAAACCAAATTATCGCATGATCTAAAAATTTCGATCAAAATAAAAAACGTCCGATTTTAACTTTTGATAATAACATCAACACAGTAATCCAAAAAAGAATTTTTTTTTTTTTACCTGACGTCTTTAGTTTTTTTTTTTTTTTTATGAAGAAATTTGGAATTAAAAAAAAAAAATTTTAATTTTTTTACCAATTGAAAACAATTCCTTAAATTTTTTCGTTTTGGGGGTTTATTAATTTTTTAACATTTCGGGTGAAAAGAAAAAGATATTTTTTTTTTTAAAAGGAAAAGGTTTTTTTTGCAAAATATTTTTTTTATTTATTTTGGGAAAATCATTCAAATTTTGGGGTTGTAAAAAATCATTCACTTTGTTATTTTTATTTTTTAATTAGGTTTTTTTTTTTTTTTTTCATTTTTTTTCCCCCCTTTCCCCGGGCCCTAACTTTTTTTCCACCACATGAAAATGGGGGCTTTTATTTTTTGCGCGGAATTTCCCAAGGGGTTTTTTCCTTTAATTAAAATTTCGGGGGAAAAAAAAATTTAAGGGGAAAAAATTTAAAAAAAAAACCGCCATGTTGGGGTTTTGTTTTTCCCAAATTTTTTTGGGTAAAATAAAGGTTTTTTTTGTTTGGGTTTGATATGTGGAATCCCTTTCCTTTTTTTAACCTTATAAACCAAAAGGGGCAAAAGGGGGACACCCATATTTTTTAAATTTTTCCCCCCCTTTCAAAATGTCACCCGAAGGGCCCCAAGGGGGGTTCTTTCAGGGGATTAAACCCCCCAAAAGTTTTTTACCCCAAAAAAAACTTTTTAAAAAAATTCCCTTTTAATATTTTTTACCAATTTTATTGAAATTTTTTTTTAAAAAAGGGTTAAATTGAATAAAATTATTTTTAAAGGGTTTGATTTTTAAATTTAAATAAAAAATTTTACTTTTTAGTGAAATTTTAAAGGGAAACTATGAAGGAATTTCCTTGGGCAAAAAGAAAATTGGTTAAAAGTATCTTAGTTTTTTAATTAATTTTTTGGGTTTTAAAAAGTTTTTTGGATACACACAGGATGGCGCGGACCAGAAGGCCCAACAAAAAATTTACTTCTTATTTTCCCCTTTGGAAAGACAGTACCAGCCACCAGCCCAAACCCCCTCGCCAATATTGTACACACCAAATACCTTTATGTCTGTGTGAGACTACAGTTTGGTTTAAGAGTGAAAATGTCAGGCAGAAAGCTTGAACTGTGCTTAGGGGATTTCACACGGCGTCTTGCTCGTGTTAACATCCACTTTTGTGATGCGTGTCTGGGTCCATCTGAACGGGCCCAGACAGCATGTAACAATTTCAGTGTTTTAAAAACGCCGAATGTGAAACACGTGGGCATTTAAGACGATTGCCGAGCATTTTTGCATGTGTCTGTCCTGCTCTTTTGGATGCCCCAAGCATTGACATTCTTTCTTTTGGGGTCACTGAAAGACAATTGACAGACGCGATGCAAATACGATCGGTCACCGCTCTTGAATGCCGCTACGTGTTTCTCATTCCCGGGAGTTTAAACACACTGTAATTGTTACACGTGTTGGGGCCGTTCAGACGGACCCAGAACGCATCAAAAAGCAGATTTCACACGGGCACAAAATCCGTTGAAGATACCCCACTTCCTGACTCTGCGGTGGGCAGATACTTCCATGATGACAGAGCTGCTGGGGTTTTTAACTGCCCGTTTCTGTTACCTCGTTCAATTTTCGTTTGAGCCAAGTTTCTCCTCTTCTCCCTGCTTCAAACTTAACAAATAAAATAATACAGAAAAATCAAAAAAAATTTGGGGTTTTGGGAAATAGGACCCCACATTTTTAGACCACAAGCGAACAATTAATTCCAATTTTTAATTGACACTGAAAAAAAAAATTTTAAAAATTTTTCCCATCGTGATCCCAAATTAATTTTTTTACGATGAGCTTGGGCATAGCTGGCAATTTTGGAAATTTTTTAAAATTAAACTTTTTTTCGGAAAACGTTTTTAAAAATTTTGCGTTTTGCATGGGTAAAATATTTACAAAGGTATCTTTGACCTATCATCGGTGAAAGCCTTCATTTGATGAATGGGGTTTTATTTTGTTTCTCTATCTTTTTTTTAGCCTAGTTTGAGGAAAAAGTAAAGGGGCGGGCAATACCAAAATTTCCCCTTTTTTCCCCAAAATTGAAAATCGATAAAAAATAAAGAAAAAATTTTTAAATTTTTTTTCTTTACTTTTGTATTCTCTGAGAAACAATACCAAAAACAAAATCCAAAAAAATTAAAAATAAGAGGTAAAAATCATTGGTTCCCTTTTACAGGAATACCCACATAAAAACCCCACTGGGATCTTATTTAACAATTAATATTCTTTTTATTAATATTTGCCCTAGGATTCTTGTGTTTTTACTCACCCTTTACTCTCAGGGACGATTTAAAATACAACACAAAAAAAACCCAGCTTATCTGAATATGACATTTATCATTTAGTATACAAAACAATCAAAGGGTTTGTCGAATGCCCCCAATAGATATGACAAAAAAACATTAAACAAGCAAATAGATAAAGAAGGGCCCATCCCCCACTCATGGGGGAAAAAACCTGGATTTTCCCCTTTTAAAGCACACAAATTCTTTAAATCTTTATAATTGGAGCTCCAAACAAAAAAATTATCCATAAGGAAAACACGTCGTGTTACATTTGGGAACAATTGAAATAAAATCTCATTTTTTCCCAAAACCCCTATACACCAAATAATCTCAGGATTAACTTTTCCTGTGCCCCTGGGCTTAATTTCAACAAGTGATCTCACTCATGACTTTTATTAGATATCATTGGATCACTTAAAATCTTCTTCTTTTTTTTTTTTCCCTCACTCCTGCAAGTAAACAGACAATTAATCACACCCCCCACACAGCTGAACATTCATGGAAAAGAAAAAAAACATTAGCAAGAGGCGTCCATAAAAACAACATTACAACGAAAAAAAAATTTAAAAACTAAAATGTGTATACGCAAGGTACAAGATGAGCTCAGTAATATCCGGGGATTTATTTTAAACAAAAACCAATTTAAGAGGATACCCTTTTTAAATCACCCCTTATTTTTTCTTTAGTAAACACATAGACCAACAGACATGCATTGTATAAGTTCAATGCAACTACAAGTAACAAGTATATTCCTATGCACCATACACTCTACAACGTTACCTAGTTAACATAAAAACAAAAACACGTAAATTTACACCAAACAAACTTTTTCCTTCAATAAAGACCAATTGGTCAAAACTTCAGGATAAGCAGTTCAATTTAACTCAAAAATCAAAAAATTTGCCTGGAAAAAAACAAAAAACCTGTTGGTTATTCTAATAAATAAATTTTTTTTTATAGTAAAGCTCAGTTCATTCAAAATATGCGACCGTCTAAACTTTCCAGATATAAATATACTTTCTACAATACAAACCTTGCAGTGAATGACTGCAAACTTTTTTCATAGAGAGGGCGAATTTCCCAAAAATTTCATTGGGTCACTTCGCCAAATTTTTCCGAAAAAAATTTCCGTTTCGTTCCGAATTACTTGGGCACAATCGCTTTAAAAAGCACTATTTCCAGGCGCACAAGCCTCAGGGTGCGGGGAAAACGTTGTCCAAAAGCAAAATAGCAAGGGAGCTTTTTTTTGGGTCTTCATACAATTTTGTTTTTTATTAGACACGCAGATAAACTGCCGCCGCCTTAAACGCTTCACTGTAAAATTTCCCGGGGCACTTAAGGGGCAAAACTGACCAAAAAACCACGGGAATTACCTAAAAAATCATGCCGCAAAGCTGGAAAAAAACAACTGGGGCTCGGGTGGCAACATTAGGACAGAGGTGGGGTACGGCGGCAGCCACAGCAGCTGAGGTCAGGCAGGGGAAAAAAAGACATTCTAGGGGTGGCAAAACACAGAAGCCACGAAGGGCACAATCACAAGTGGGAGCACACACAGCAGCATAAATTCAGGCGTGGCACAATGACATTTTGGAGGCGGCAAACAGTTTTTAGGCCACAGAGGCACAATCACACAGTTTTGGGGGCACGGGGGCAGCAGTAGAGGCAGCAGTGGCACAATGCTTTTTGGAGGCCAAAACAGTATTAGGCCCAGAGGGCACAATCACACAGTGTGGAGGTCACGCGGAAAGCATAAGGCAGGCAGGGGAAACAATGACTTTCTGGAGGGGCAAAACAGTATTGGGCCACAGAGGGCAAATGAGCAGTTTGGGGGTCACACAGCACACATAATCGGGCGGGGCACAATGACATTCTGAGGGGGAAAACAGTATTGGGCCACAGATTGGCACAATGAAAAAGTGTGGAGGCACAAAGCAGCAGCAGAGATCAGGCTTGGCACAATACATTCTGGAGGCGGAAAAAACATATTAAGGCCACAGAGGGGCACAATGATACATGTGGGGGTCACGACAGCACAGCAGAGTTTGGGCAGTGCACAATGACTTTCGGGGAGGTGGCAAAAACAGGGGGGAAGCCACAGAGTGGCACAATCACACATTTGGGAGGTCACGGGGCAGCAGCATGAGGTCACCAGTGGCACAATAACAGTGTGAGGACATGGACAGCCACACAGCGCAGAGGCAAGAGGGGCACAATGCAAGTGTTGAGGTGGGTGGCAATACCAGTCCCTGTAAAGATGGTGGTAGGCAGATGGAGAAACGTCAGCAGATTTGGGGCATCAGCGGGGGGCGGCATCAAAATAGTGGCTGAGCGGTAGTTTGAACCCAGACGACCCTAAGGCATTGGGTGTAAAAATCCCCGGGCCGATCCACGCCTGATTCATTTTGACAATGGTCATCGTTCCACTTTTTCCCTTGGACAAGCGGGTTCCCCTTTGGGGGTAACGATTGGCCCCCCCGCACTAACACCCGCCTGAGCCACACACTGGCCGGGCAGGACAGTTTTTTCCCACTGCAAACCGGCAAGTTGGGCCCACACATCCTTTGGCTGCCCAGTATTCCATGGTTTTCAACTGAGGGGCAGAGTGCTGTCCAATTGGCCACAACCTTTTGGTTCGGGGACTGCTCCAGTCCTGGCCCCCTGGCACTCCCTCCTCACTAGGGGGGTGAAGGAAGCCTCACATGACTCCAACTTGGGTTCTACTGATGGAGCGAACTGCCCTACCCCCCCCCCCTTCCCCACACCCGCATGACTGAGCGCTGAGGAACCCCCCGGTCCAGACCTTCAGGGGAGGGGACATGCCGCCTAGGCACACCCAAAACTGAAACTAGGTTTTCCCCATAGTATTTGAGTTGTCTTCCCTCTCAATAGCGGGGAAAAAAAGGCCCCTTTTTTGGACTGGAGCGAGGGTCCAATGGGGTGGAGAGCCAAAGTCATCCCTCTGCCGATGCTGACTATTCGGCTGTCACTACCAGGAAAAATAACATGCTGGGGCCATCTGCTAATGACCCGAGGGCCCCCCCTGCCCCCTTTTTCCACTGTATACTGCCCCCGGGTCGGGGGGTCATCTGCCTCGTTTTCCTCTCTCCATCCACCTCCTCCAGCGCTCCTCTCCTCCCTCTTGTCCCTTTGTAAAAAAATCCACTCATTTCACCAGACAATGCTTCTGCTCCAAATTTCCCCTCCTCCTCCTCCTTTTCATCCCCACCAACTCATGTGGCCACGAGATGTATCCCACGTCCCAGTCCCCTCCCAGACAGTTTTTTCAATCGCCCAACATAAAGCAGTGGAATGACGTTATTCACCCCCGATCCTGGCGACTGAAAAAATAACGTCGCCCCCTCAATGGTTTTCAACAAACGGCAGGGCACGCATGAGCGCCACTGGCTACACAAAGTTACACGGGGGGAGTATTTTCTGTCTGCCTGATCATCAAAAAATCGTTAATGGCCTTTCTCTTTCAACGCGGCCCAACATGTCAGGCTGGAAATTTCCACGGGGGAAACATCGCAACAAGTGTGTTGGGGGGGGCCTTTCTCCCCAACTCGGGGAGGGTGTTCCTGGCTTTGTACAATGGAAAATGCAGCACTTTCCTGCCATTTTCAGAATTTTTCTGAAGATCAAGGGAAACTTCGGGAAAAACTTTTCACAACCAATTGAACACTCCCCAGCAGGGCGCATGGACCACCCCTCCTCTGCAGCGCACACCATGTTTCCTCCATTGTCCTCACCAGGTTCCATTTGCATTGGCGCGGAGAAAGCCACACTCGATTTCTTGCTGCATGACGCGGAGCAGTTCCTCCCCCGTTACTTCGTTCGCCGAGGCAAGCCAGGTGAAAACTGCGTAAACCGTGTGCCCACACATGGGTATGATGGAGCATACTTTGGAGGGGTGAGATGGGGGTTGGGTGGGAAAAGGAGGGGGCGGACATTTGGGGCAGTGCACAGTTTGACAAGTGAGGAGAAACGGCGCTCCTGCCAAGTTTTTGTGTGCCTGGCTGGGAAACACTTCCCCAGGGGGGCCAAAAAAGACCGTTTACAGCTCCAAACCCGTGCTGCCGGGACCTTGGGAAAAAACCATAAGCTCAAGGACTGACCCCCCTTCTGTCTACATATTTTTGAATGCTGTTTTTCTGCCCTTTTTTTAAAAAAAATTACGTCTTTTAACTCTCCATCTCGGCTTGGGAAAAAGCCATTTTTTCCTGAACGGGGGCAAGTCCACCCTTTGGAAAGGGGGGGACTGCATACCAACAAATTGGACGGACACGGCACTGCTGCACCTTAGGATGGGTTTGGGGCCCAAATTTTTTCTCTTTTTCAATCGCCTCGTAAAAGACTCGGGCGCCATGATAGCGAAGCAAGACCCTCGACCGGGGGGAAAATGTAAAGAGAAACAGCTCCCTTCTGCAGAGGTGGGGACCCTTTCTGGCTGCAATGGCATGCAGCCATGGGCGCTGCTGCGTTGCGCGGCGGCAAAAAAAGGACCACCACTCTACCAAAGTTTCTCCCAGGCCACCGAGGGGACGCTGCATGTGTTGACCAGGGCCCTGGGGCCAACTTATCTCCCTGGCCCGTTTCACTTTCTGCCCACAATTCTACATAACCCAATCGGCTCCTCCGGGTCTTAGCAAAGAACTCCCACACCGCCAGTATCGGTTTTTCCCCAAAGTCCCACTGGGGACTACTGCCGCCCGCCCTTTCGCTGAGCCCCTTGCCTACTTTCTTGGGCCTGCGAACGGGTTTTTTAACCCCCCGGGCCGTTGACTCCCGACCTCACACTGCCTATCCTGCTGAATCACGGGCCACACACCCACTTTCGGCTGCGCTGCGCCCGACGCGCAAGCGACGCCCCTTCCCTGACTATGAGAACCCTTGCCTCACCGGGTCCCAATGGGGGGCCTTTCTCATCACTATTGTTTTTCATCGTCACTGCTGTCCTTCACCGGTCTTGGTATCCGAGGCTACCTCTCACAACATGACCTCCCATGCCACCTCCACACTATACTTTGCCGCCTACTGCAAGAAGCAGGCAATTGGGCCCCATTTTTCCTGCCAAGTAGCGCTGACGCCCCCCTCAAATTTTTCACCTCGCAATATAGTGGGGAGAGCCCACCACATAGTAGATCTCTGCTGAGGAACCGGATGGACAGAGGTGGCTGAGGGCAGGTGAGGGCCGCTGACCCCTCCCGGGCCATGCCCAACTAATGGTTGTGTCTGAGTTTCCCACCGACCTTGGCTGGGGGTTTTCAAAAAGTCACGGGGGGAAGAGGGTGACCGTCAACACAACCCAAGGGTTCTTATTGGGAAAAACACCCCGCCCTAATGACACGAAGTTGTGGCCCCCCACCGATACCCCTCTGCGACGTCCCTTCTGTGCTGCACCGGCCTGTTCCAGGAATTTTGTGCCACTGCCACCGCAGGTGCAGAGCCGCCCCTCTCTGCTGAAAAACGGTTTTTTTCTAAAATTACAACACTGTTTGATGATAAACGTATATGAAAAAATATACACCCTGTTTTTGACTCCAAGAACCCCTAAAAAAGCTTGGGTAACCCTTTAAAAAATTTTCGCTCCCCAAATGGCCCCGGAAAAATTTACTTGATGTGTCCCCTTTTAAAAAATTTGGTTTATAAATTAAAAAAAACAAAAAAGTTAAAACCTTCGACAAATTAAAACACAGGAAAAATTAATATTTTGGCTTTGAAAAAATTTTAAATTTTTTTTTAAACACCCCACAAAACAACGCAATTAAAACCCCCCGGATTTAAAAGGCCCAAAAAATTTACCCCACAAACAAGTCTTTTGTCTTTACAATTGCGTTTTTCACACCACCCCAAAAAGAAACAGAATTTAAACCTTTTCATTAATTTGGCTCCAGGGAAAAAGTAAATTTTTTGGGGTTGAAAAGACGGTTTCTTGGGGGCAGCACACCAACAAAACAACCAAAAACCCTGGGTTAAATCGCAATGAATTAACAGGCCCCAAAAAGAAGTGGGATTTGTATTAAAAACCGTTTCTTTAAAGAATACAACAGAACGGCTTAGATCCCCCTTGGGGTATTGAATGATTGCATGCAGGGACCACATGATTTCAGATCCAAAATACCCCAAAAAAAAATTTAAAAAAGAACTTTAAAGAACATCCTGAGAAAACTGAACACCCCCCCAAAATCCCCCCGGACTTTTAAAATGCGGTGACGCACAGAACCCCCGGTCTCGAAGGGTCACTCTGCACATGTCATCAGCTATGCCCCTTTTTCCCCAAGTGCTTTTTCCCCATTACGCCATGTACCGCACCATTTTATCAATCAAAAGCACACTTCATTTACCTAAATACCCCCCCAAAATTCGAAAATTTTCCCAACCGAAGTTTTTTCCGAAATTCTAAATGAATTCCATTCGTTTGAAATCGATTTGGCCCTCTCTAGTTCTCATCTACTGACCAAAGACAAGAATTTTCTCCACACTCAAAATACAAAAAACCCCCGGGGAAAATTTATAGGCTTTCATCAAGTTTAGCATGCCTCTACACTAACTATTCCATTGGGAAATTTCTATGTTTTGAGACAGGACAAACCTACAAAAATGCCCCATATCAAAATCTTCAAATTTTCCTGTGGCTCAAACCCTTTTTTCAAAAAAAACACTTTTCAATACAATTTTTTCAAAACAATTTTCAAAAAACAAATTTACAAAAAAATACAAAAAAGTATACAAATTTTACTCTGAAACAGAACTGAACCCATAAAATATTTACTCCAAACGCAACATCAACTCTGCAATCAATTTTGAGACCAAACTGCTTTTCTGGTATAAAATCACCTCCTTACTGAAAACGCATTGTTTCTTTAAGATAACATGCCCAAAAAAGACCCTAGATTGTTGGATTAAAAGGGTCTTCTATAGCAGGATTTCATTTTCCTAAAACAAAAATGAAACTATTTGTCCTATTCTTTAAACATCTTTTTAATTTCTACTCACTTTCTTTATCGCTACCTACATTACTTACTTTTTTTTTTCCTCCCTGTTTTTTTTTCTTCCAAGAACCCAAAACATTCTAATCTGTTTCCTAAAGACGTAACAAAACCAACCTTTTAAGGGAATTTAAGCAGTACATTCAATTCCTGTTTTCCTTTTTAATTTTTTACCCTTTTTTCAAACGTGTAACCACGGTAAACCTGATCACTCAAAACACATTGCGCCACTTATTGGGCCAAACACAATAGGGACCTGCTCCCAGCTGAAAAACAACAATAATTTAAGGGCCATTTTCACGGGTTATTGCAGGGACGGATTTCAGCCGAAATTTCGCGCCGACGCCGTCCCAAACCATTCGGTAATCCACAGTTTCTCAAAGAAACTGTGGATTCCATCTCATTCCAAAGTGACATGTTCATTATCCTGGCGGGATACGCGCCGTGGATAATGAAAGTCTATGGTCCCGGCGGGCAGCGCCCCCGCCCCGCCCCTTACTCAAGCCGTAATTGCGGGCGAAATCCGTCCCACAATTACGGCTTGAATAAGCCGTGTGAACCGGGCCTTACAACCTCTTTCTTCTTAAAGAGAGACATGTTTTACACAATTTCACACTATATTCCGGATTATTGGATGGAGGTTCAAAATTCCAGACTATCAGAATTTTACAAAAAATTGACTTTTCAGGTCAAAATGTCGCTAACAATACAGCCTTAATAGGAAAAACCTTCTGCCATGTGTTTTACACTAGAGATGGGTGAATTTCTCAAAAATTCGGTTCGCCGACTTCGCCGAATTTTCCGACAAAATTCGTTTCGGTCCGAATTACTTCGGGATGGATCGCGTTAAAAACAGCTATTTCCTGGCTGCAGAGAGCCTGTAGGGTGCTGTAGAACGTTGTGCCATGCTTAAATATGCAGAGGGAGCTTGGTTTGTTCTTCATACAATGCTGTGTTTTCATATGACACGCACATGACTGCCGCCGCTATTAGAATCGCTTCACTCTAAAATTCCCTGGGCACTTAAGAGGGCAAAACTGACCAAAAACCTGAAGTGGGAATGCAGCCTGATAAAGTCATGGCAGCGCCAGCTGGAAAAAAACAAGCTGAGGGCTCAGGTGTCAACATCAGTAGGCCACAGAGTGGCACAATGACACAGTGTGGAGGTGACGGCAGCAGCCACAGCAGTATGAGGTCAGAGAGTGGCACAATGACATTCTGGAGGTGGAAAAACAGGAGTAGGCCAGAGTGGCACAATGACACAGTGTGGAGGGCACGGCAGCAGCCACAGCAGCAGCATGAGGTCAGACAGTGGCACAATGACAGTGTGGAGGGCACGGCAGCAGCAACAGCAGCAGCATGAGGTCAAACAGTGGCACAATGATAAATTCTGGGGGTGGCAAAAACAGGAGTAGGCCACAGAGTGGCACAATGACAAGGGGAAAGGTGACGCAGGAGCAACAGCATAGTCAGAGAGTGGCTCAATGAGACAGTGTGGAGGTCACGGCATCCAGCGGGAGCATGAGGCCCAGAGATTGGGCACAATGACAGGGTTGGAGGTGACCTCAGCAGCAACAAAAAACAGCAGCAGCATGAGGTCTGAGAGTGGCACAATGACAGTGTGTGGAGGTGGGTGGCAATACCAGTCCCTGTTAAAGATGGGGGTAGGCGATGGAGAAACGGGCAGCAGATGTGTGGCATCAGGCGGGGGGGCAGCATCAGAATAGGGCTGAGGCAGGTAGTTTGAACCCAGACTCATTTCTCACAGTTTGGTGAGACGTCATGGCTGATGTAATCTGACGCCTAAGGCATTGGTGGGGGAAAATCCTGGCCGATTCACGCCTGATTCATCTTGACAAAGGTCAGTCTTTTCCACATTTCCGGGTGGACAAGCGGTTCTCCTTGGGTAACGATGGCCCCCCCGCACTGAACACCCACTCTGATCCCACACTACGGCCGTGCAGGACAGCTTCTCCACTGCAAACTCGGCAAGTTGCGGCCACACATCCAGTTTGGCTGCTCAGTAGTCCAGCGGATCTTCTAACTGGGGTGGCAGAGTGCTGTCCAAGTAGGCCACCAAACCTGTTGGTTCAGGGTCCCTTCCAGGTCCTGCTGCTGGCGACTGCCCTCCTCACTAGGCGGGAAGAAGCTGCCATCAGCGACTCCAGACTTAGGTTGTTGCTGTTTGGAGCTGGTACTGCTCCTACCCCCCACCTTCCCACAGCAGCCGCGCAGTAAAAAAAATGACGCTGAGGAACCCCCGTCAACCTGTCAGAGGAGGGACATGCCGCACATAGGCATCGCCAACTACTACGGAGGATTTCTCTATAGTATTTGAGTTTGTCCTCCCTCTCAAGCTGGGAAAAAAGGCTCCCTTTTTTGGACCGGTAGCGAGGGTCCAATAGGGTGGAGAGCCAGAAGTCATCCCCCTGCCGGGATGGTGACTATTCGGCTGTCACTAGCCAGGCAAATCAGCATGCTGCGGGCCTTCTGCACAAGTGACTCCGAGGGACTCCTTTGCCTCCACTCCACTGTATACTGCCATAGTGCTTGCGGGTCATCTGCCTCGTCTTCCTCATCTCCATCTACCTCCTCCGCTGCTCCTGCTCCTCCTCTCCTGTCACCTGGGTAGAAAATCCACTGATTTCACCAGTCAATGCTTTTCTCCAATGTCCTCCTCCTCCAGTTCAGTCCCCAACGGACTCATGTGGCCGCGAGATGTAGTCGCCACGTCTCCATTTCCCCCGCCCAGACAGATTTTTCAGCATCTGTTCCAGGACATGAAGCAGTGGAATGACGTTATTCATCCCGTAGTCCTAGCGACTGACAAAGTGGCCTCTCAAATGGCCTCAGCAAATGGCAGGTGTCACGCATGAGCTGCCACTGGCTGACATCAAAGTTACACAGGGAGTACTCCTGTCCGCCTGGATCATCAAAAAATCGTTAATGGTTCCTATTTTCATACAGTCGTCCAACATGTGCAGGGTGGAATTCCCAACGGGTGGAAACATCGCATATCACGTGTGTTGGGGAGGCCGTTCTGCCGCTGCAACTCAGGAGGGTTCCTGGCTTTGTAGTAATGGATGAAGTGCATGCACAGTTCTCCTGGTCATTTTCAGAATCTTCTGGGAAAATCGGTGGAAGACTTCAGGAACCTTTTCACAACCAGTTTGAACACGTGCGCCATGCAGGGGCATGGACCAATCCTCCTCAGTGAAGCGCGGACACCATGTTCCTTTCCCCTTGTCTGTCACCATGGTTCCGATTTGCAGTTGGCGCGTAGAAAGCCACACAACGATTTCTTGCTGCATGACGCGGAGCAGTTCCTCCCCTGTGTGACTTTGTTTGCCTAGGCAAGCCAGGTGTAGAACTGCGTGACACCGCTGATGGAGCAGTACTTGTGGAGGCTGAGATGTTGGTGGTGGTGGAGGAGGAGGCGAACATTGGCGCAGGAGCAGCAGTTTGACAACGTGGAGGAGAAAGCTGCGTCTCCTTTCCAAGTTGTTGGTGTGGCTGGGCAGGAAGCACATTCACCCAGTGGGCCATAAAGGACATGTACTGGCCCTGACCATAGTTACACCTCCACACGTCCGCGCTTCCGTGCACCTTGGAACAAACCGATAAGCTCAAGGACTGGCCCACCTTCTGTTCCACATATTTGTGAAGGGCTGTACTGCCTTTTTTGGAAAAGAAAATTACGGCTTGGAACTCTCCAACTCGGCTCGGCACAGGCCATTAAAATTTTCTGAATGGTGCAGATCCACCATTTGCAAAGGGAGGGACTGCAGTACCAACAACTTTTGGGCAGGAGCACCCCGGGCACTTCTGCACCTTAGGATGGTTGGACCCCATACTGTTGTCTCTTTGCAATCGCCCGTTGAACGACTGCTGGCGCCACGAGTAGCGAGGAGCATCTGGACCGGGAGATGATGGCAAAGAGAAACAGCTCCCTTCTGCAAAGGTGGTGGAGCCTTGACTGGCTGCAATGGCATGCGTGCCACTGGGCGCTGCTGCTGCGGCGGCAGGATGGACCACCACATCTGAGCCACGTTTCTCAGAGGCCACCGGTTGGTGACGCTGCATGTGTTGACGCAGGGCTGTGGTGCCAACGCTGGCTCCCTGGCCACGCCTCACTTTTTGCCCACAGATTCTACATATACCCATATTCGGCTCCTCCGGTGTCTTAGCAAAGAACTGCCACACCGCCGAGTAGCTGATTTTACCGCCAACGCTCCGCACTGATTTGACTACTACCCTGCAGCCCTCGCGAGCCCCTGTACCGCTACTTTTTTGGACCTGCGAAGCGGGTTTTCTACCCCGTGGCCGCTTGGCTCCTGACCTCGCACTGCTGCTACCCTACTGACTCACGGCCACACAACTCACTTGCTGGCTGCGTCGCTGCCTGAGGCGCAAGCTGACACCCTCTTCTCCTGACGATGATGAAGCTCTTGCTTCACCCGGCTCCCAAGTGCGGTCGGCTACATCATCATCTATTATTGTTTGATCTTCACTGCTGTCCTCCTCAACGGTCTTGGTATGCAGCGGCTGACCCCTCACAACATGACCTCCCATGCCACTCTCCACATCTATACTTTGCCGCCTACTGCAAGAAGCAGGGGATATTGGCCCCATTTCTTCGCTGCCAAGTAGCTGCTGACTGTCCTCAAATTGTTCAGCCTCGCTGAATAGTGGCACTGAGCCCAGACCACATAGTAGATCTCTGGCTGAGGGAACCGGATGGGACAGAGGCGAATTGAGGACAGGTGAG
Source organism: Phyllomedusa bahiana (assembly GCA_025379985.1). Taxonomy (NCBI): domain Eukaryota; kingdom Metazoa; phylum Chordata; class Amphibia; order Anura; family Hylidae; genus Phyllomedusa; species Phyllomedusa bahiana. The sequence goes on from JAODAL010014210.1 coordinate 84,445, forward strand.
GGCCGCTGACCCGCTCCCGGGCCATGCCAACTAAGGGTTGTGTCTGACGTTCCTACCGACTCTTGGCTGGGGTTGTCAGATGTCATCTGGGAGGAAGTGGATGACCTAGTCAACCAATCAAAAAACCCTTGGGTTGCTGGTAAAACACACGCCGCAAGATGACACCGGCAGTTCTGGCCTCACCGAGTGACCCCTGCTGCGATGTCCCCTTACTGTGCTGCGACTTGGGCCTGCTCCAGGAATGTTTGTGCCACTCGCATGTGAAGAGCCTGCCACCTCTCTGTCTGACATACTGTTTGTTCTAAAATGTACAGACTCTGAATGAAGATATCTGTATATGATAAATACAAAACCCCTGTATTGACTCCAAATGAACCCACTAACAAGCTTTGGTTAACCTTGGATGTAAATTGCCCCTCCACAAATGGCAGGAAAAATTTTTACTTGTATGTGCCGTTTAAAAACACGGGGTATTTTACTGAATGAAAAGCGCAAACAGGCTTAATTAACCTTCGGATATGAATTATGCTACAGGCAAAATTTCTTCTGTGGCGATGAAAAAAAAACGTTTCTTTTAGTGACCACAACAGCAGAAAACAATTAACCCTTGGATCTAAATTGCGCAATAGAAATGAGCGCCAAAAATTAGTGGTATTTGGATTGTAAAAAACGCTGTTTCTTTTTAAATGAATACAACAGCAACAGGCTTAGATAACCCCTTTGGGTATTCAATGGGCTCAAGAACTGAGCAGATAGCAATTAAAATGTATATGCAGGCGAATTGGACCACATGGACTTCAATTCCAATTTCCCCACAAAATCAAAATGAGGAGAAGCGTCTCTGATACAAAGCTGTTTACACCCCCCCAAAATCGCTGTATAAAAGTTAGTCAAGTTGAGATCCCCACGCAGCTTCACTACACAGCACAGTGAGAGGGGTGTGAACTGCCGCGTCGCGTCCGACTTTTATAGTGCGGGACGTCACAGATCCCCCAGTCTCTGATTGGTTTAATCTCTGCACATGTCATTGAGGTGTTCCCTTTCTTCCTCCCAGAGTTCTTTGCCCCATGTAACGCCATGTGCTCGCAGCCATTTTATCAATTGAAAACCCGCTTCTTTCCCGCGAATCACCCCAAACTTCGACTTTCCTAAAATTCTAAACGAATTCCACTTCGTTAGAATCTATTCGCCCATCTCTAGTTTTACACCATATTCCGGATTATCGGAATTCTGCTTTAAAAATTTGATTTTTAAGGTCAGGAGGTCGCTATCAACACAGTCTTAATAAGAAAAATCTTCTGCCATGTGTTTTACACCATATTCCGGATTATTGGAATTCTGCTAAAATTGGATTTTTAAGGTCAGGAGGTCGCTATCAACACTCCTTTAATAAGGAAAACCTTCTGCCATGTGTTTTACACTTCTGGTACCAAATGTTTTGCCAACTATTTGTGGGGTCGGACACGGCTTTAAAGAAGGCAACATCAAAGGTTTTATTTACTTTATTATATGAAGAATTCAGTGATTTACATAAAACTACAAGAAGATAGTGTGATATGGTGTATACTTTTGCTTAATATAGATTATAAAGGCAAGGCACGCATAATATTGGTTGCAAAGGCAAAGCACGCATAATATTGATTACAAATACTTATATCACACCTATATATGGGTCAAAGCTTCATCAGGAATCTTATAAGCATCATCTATCGGCATCAGCTGATAAAAACGGGCCAGCGAATCCCTGAGATCCACCGTGCACGGGTGTCCCCTTATACAGGTCAAAGCTTCACCAGGAATCTTAACAGCATCATCTATCCGTAACATCAGCTGGGAGAAGCGGACCAGCGAAGATAGAGAGATATTCCTGAGATACTACACTGTGGCGGTGAGACGTCCCTCTATAGCCAACAGGTCCAGATACTTCTAACAGCGTAGCAAACTTTCTCCGCTTATATCTTATTCGAAACAAAAGCCTGCGTAAACAAGTGTTACGCAGGCTAACAGATCAGTACTTTTCCAGTATCGGGCCTCTCACTTCAAAATGGCCAGTCCTTCAGAGGTTAACCTGGCACTGGAAAAATCCATCACTGGATGCTGAACACCCTTGGTCATCAGCCATGAACACCTGTGTTTCCAATGATTTCTCCCTGGGTAGTATTATCTCAGTAACAAAGCTATGTCTACGCGGTGCAGCTGTTTGAGCAATATTCATAACACGGTTATGTGGTTTCTCACTAAACATTACCAGGAGTTAGGATATTTACAGCTTAAAGACTAGCTATTAAAATCTATTATTCTTAAAGAGATTCCGGATGGTCAATAAATCTCTTAGCACTACAAATGGGTAGGGTGGTAGACAGATATGAGGGAGGAGATATAGGGGGATGCAGCACCGTGGAGAGTTTTATTGGCGAGAGTGATTTAGTTTCTGATAAATTTGTTAAATTCTGTATTGAATGGGCAACCAGTGCAGTGACTGACATAGGGTATCCGTATAGCAGCTGGAAAGAAAGATGAGCCTGGCTGCTGCATCTGGACAGATTGGAGAGAGGAGAGCAAGACCGATAAGCAGGGAGTTACAGTAGTCAAGACAAGAAAGAATAAATGCAACAATGAGAGTCTGAGTTGTTTCCACAGTAAGAAAAGGACAGATTCTGGAGAGGTTCTTGATGTGCAGGTGACCAGAGCGGGCAAGGGATTTAATACAGCGAGTGAAGGACAGATTGGAGTCTAACATAACTCCAAGACAGCAGGCCTTCTGCCTAGGAGTTAGGCTATGTCTACACAGCATAAATTAAAATGCTGTCGGAAATCTGACAATATTTCAACCTCACTGCACCATGTTTTGTGGCTCGGGTATGCGCAAAAAAACGCGGTCTTTTTTTTTTTTTTTTCCTTTTTTCCGGATTCCTGTCTCGCCCAGTTAATTGAATTGTACAGGAATCCGACATGAATCTGCCAGAAGATAGAACATGTTCTATATTCTGGTAGGGCTGGCGGTTTATAAATCCTGCAGTAGAAAATCCGTGCTGTGTAGACAACAGCTAGGATTTTCTATTGTGGTCTATGGGGCACTGGTTACATTTGGAATTTCAGCGGCTTTTATATACTGAATGTTGGGAAAATTTGACCAGAAACCAGTGCTGTGTGGACATGGCTTTGTGGTAGTACAACACACTGAGAGAGAACTAGTGGGGTGGGGTTGGCTAGTACATGGCGGAATGCCAAGAAGTTCAGTTTTAGTGAGGTTTAGGTTGAGATGGAGAGGACATGATGTCTGAGACAGCCGATGAACATCACTCCTGCCCTGTTGCAAAACACCAGTAACTGTCTAACTATCCAACTATTGCCCCGTCTCACTGCTTCCATTTGCCTCTAAACTCCTTGAACAGCACATCTATCTTCAACTGTCCTCTCATCTCTCCACTGGATCCCAGACTGTCTTTCATCCATATCCTCCTCTTTCACCACCCACCTCTTAAAACTAAACATGGAGAAAACGGAATTTATCATCTTCCCACCGTCTCACTCCCCACCCGATCTCTTTATCACACTCAATGGCTTCACTTTCTCACTGGCTCCGCAAGTCCGCTGCCTTGAGATAACCTTTTACTCCATTCTGTCTTTAAACCACACATCCAAACCCTTGCATCTGCCTGCCGCATCCACCTCTAGAATCTGCTCATTCCTTAGCTTTGATAGCACAAAAATGTTTGTTCATGCTCTCCATAACCTCTTCCCTCCATACATCTCTGCCTTAATCGCTAGATACCTCCCGTCATGCAATCTCCACTCCTTACAGGACCTTCTTCTCTGCTCTCCCCTTATTAGCTCTTCCCTC
>JAODAL010014211.1:0-88285 GCA_025379985.1 Phyllomedusa bahiana
AAAAAAAAAAAATTGCTGACAGATTCCCTTTAACTATATAAATAGTAAAAAGATTGAAAGTGCAAATGTTGGCCCTTTGAAAATTAAAGAGGATGGTATTGTAGAGGGAGAAGAGCAGAAAAATTATTTCCTTACTGTATTCACAGAGGAAAATGACATTCCTGATCATATGCAGATTGAGAGGAAAATATCCCTTAAAGTTTTAAAAAATTTTAAAAATAACAACCCCTAGGTCCCAATGAAATTAAGTAATGTGATAGGTCCTTGTTTCTAATATTTGTAGATTGTACAGTAACAGGGTATGTTTCAAAGCAATGGTGAATAGTATATGTGATGCCAATATTCAAAAAGGGGTCAAAAAGTGAACCTGGGAAACGGTGGACCTGTATATTTAATCTCTGTTAAAGGTAAATTGTTTGAAAGTCTTTTTTTTAAACTGTTTTTATTATTTTTCCACAAATAAATTTGTTTCCGACATAACAATTAACATGTGTACATGAATAATTTCTTTCAGCGTTACAAACTAACATACTTGGTCATATGATACAAAAGGGGAAATTGTTTATAATGATCACAATTTACATCTTGGGATCTGATATCCATATATCAAAATATTCCCTTGTAACCTGTGCATGCGAATGTAGAGCTAATTCATTGATGAACAGATAACTGATGCAAACATTAACCTGTGCCCCCATTGTTTGGCCCCGTTTTCTTTTCCTCATAAAAATACACCTCTGCATTGAACCCTCCCAGGCTTTGATGGGCTCAGATCGGGGTTTGTTTTATTAGGATACCCATCTTTCTCGTTTCTTTTTAAAATACTTTTGGGTTTTATGTGTTAGCTAAGAAATTTTAGGTTAGGGTGTTGGCTTATGCAGCTAGTTAGGGGTTTAAATCAGGAAGTTTGACGAATTGTTGTTCTTTCCTGGGAAGAATTAAAAGCCCGCAGGACAGTCATTAACTTCAAGTCTAATAGGGTCTCTACCCCCTGAGATACCATTCCGTGTTACCAAAGCATGTATGCATCTTCTTTCTCATATCGAGAGGCAGTGTGTTAATAATCCTTTCCCATAGATCAAGAAAGTGGTCCACCCTCTTCTCTTTTCTTTGCATGGCATCAATCCAGTTCATTCTTAAAAGGTATGTCCACTTTTCAGTGAACAATCCAAGAGTACCCCTGGCAAAAAGATGGAGACTACATTATTTTTTAAACAAACCAATAAAAATAAAATGCTTCACTTTCACAGTTTTCATACCTCAGATATTTTTCAAAGCCTACCTCAAGGGTACTGAACATACAGTCTGGGGACCACATGCAGCACCTAATGGCCCTCTGTGTGGCCCCTAGCAATCAGGACACAACATGCTTTGTCTCTGTCCTTATATTTAATTGAGGAATATTCATCTCTTGACAGCTGCATCCAACTGATGGCACTGGTATGGTGTTCACTGTATTGCTGGCACTGCTATGGTGAGCACTGTATGGCTGGAATTGTTATGGGAATACTCTATAGCTGGCAATGTTATGGTGGGCCATGCATGAATTGTACTGTTATGGTGGGCACTGTATGGCTGGTATTGTTATGGCGGGCACAGTATGGTTGGCACTATGGAACTACATATGTTATTTTAACCAGCCTAAATGAACAATCCGGAAAAAATTGTTTCAGTATTATCTCTGGATTTCTTCCACAAAGGAATATTTATTTCTGACACAATCTTGGCATTTTCACAACACATACCATGAAAATATCTGAAAGGTTCCAGACTCCAGAGAGAAGGAGATGAGTTGGAGATGAGGCTATATTTGTGTGCTGTTCTCTCTAGTTAGGCTATGTCTACACTGCATCGGCCAAAAAACGGCCTGAAAGCGTACAACTCGTCTGGAATAAAACGAGGCCTCATACAATTGCGTCATTGAAAAAATAAAAATGTTACAACTGTTAGCAAAAACTAAAAAAACGTTCTGGTCATTAACTACTTTTCAGATGTGCGGCTTAAATTAGTAAAATTGCAGTTCTGTTATTATTGATTGAATGTGTGTTGTCTGTGAAAAGGGTAAAAAAATGTACGTGTCCAGCTTCTTCATATGTAAAACTGAAGTAAAGTAATTTATGTACAATTCCTGTACAGCAAAATATATTTGAGCCATATATCTAGACATATACAGAAAAAGGGGAAAAAAATTAAGGTGCAGCTTTCTGTCCACCTAGTGGAGAAATATATGGATTACCACCAATCAGCTGCACCTGGGTAGTTTTCTTTAATAGCATGGGGGCCTGTGTTACCTCTGTGCTGTGTTTAGACTCATCTCAGCTTTTCTAGCAGTGAGTATGGCCATGTTTCTGTTTTTCTTCTGAGTAATTTTTTCCCCTTTTTCTGTATATTTTGTGATTTTAAGGGAGTGTAGGGACCTTCAATAAATGAGGAGCCATGAAGGAGGCTTGCAAGCTTACAATATAGTGGCCATTATGTTAACCAATACCTCATATTTGATATTTTTCCAGTAAGTGAAAATAGTTTTTTTGCCCAACAGTACTGGGGATTGGATGTAAGTAGAATACCAGCAGCCGCCCCCCTCATACATGGAAGGTGTGTGAGCTGCTGTCTTACGGATATTTATGCATCTGTTTAGTCTCCCAACATATGGTACTGTGGCGTTTTAGCTTTTTTGCATGCTATGTGAATAGATGTCAATTTAAGGTGCAGCTTTCTGTCCACCTAGTGGAGAGTTATATGGATTACCACCAATCAGCTGCACCTGGGTATTTTTCTTTAATAGCATGGGGGCCCATGTTGCCTCTATGCTGTGTTCAGTCTCATTTCAGCTTTACTAGCAGTGAGTATGGCCATGTTTCTGGTTTTCTTCCATATATCTAGACCCATCAAAAAAACTAACAAAAACAACTAAATGAGCACAATGTAAGCATGTTCAATGAAGAGAATCTAAAACAATTGTCATGTCATAGGGATCTACATCCCTACATGGAGTTGATATTAAAATTTAATCTAGACTCAAGTTCAGCAAAACTACAATAGTGAAACATTTTGTAGAGTGTAAACCTGAAGTGAATGAGCTAACATAGAACATTTTAGAATATGTATTTTGGATTGTTAATGAGTAGGAAAACAGAAGAAATTTGTTACAGAGGGAAGTGTAATGGATATTAAAATCAGTAGCATGTATCCAAAGGGCTAAAAAAATTATAATGTATTTTTGTGACTATAGGGATTTGTTACAGCTAAGGATTTTGCATACTGTGCAATAATTTTGTGTTACATTTAATAAGTGTATATATTAACACTATAGCTTGACATTAAAGGTTTTGAGCTACTTAAAGGGGTTGTCTCACCATGTAGTTTCAGAGCCACAGCCAGCTTTAGACTCACACATGCTGTTCAGCTGTGAGTCTATAGCAGTGATTAAATGACAACTCAAAGAGACCTACTAATGATGGTGGGGGGTATATAACAATATCAAAACCCTTTCTGCCATTGGCAAACTTAAACCCCATATAATTCATATCTCACTGCCAAATCTGTCTCAAAATATCAGGGTATAACAAACTATCCCAGAACGAAAAAACCCCCAATAAAACAACACCTTTATTAAATAACTATTAAAATACAAAAAAAAAAACCCTATTGTTGATAATATCTCAAGATAATAAACACAAATTGATAAATCAATAAAGGGCGGCACAGTTCAGAAATATAACAGGCAAGATAGAATCCCAGCAAGGATAGAAACATCTATCTTTGAACTTTCTATTTGCAAGTATTAGAGATAAAATGAGTCAATACACGAACTAGAATGCCCTCAGCTGAAAATCAATTGTCAATTCAATAGTATCTAGGCTGACTATTCAGTCTCTAGAAAAGCAGGGATATAGCTTTCCTCTAGCCAATGCAGGCGTGTTAAGGTCTATCACTGGGGCATATCTAGTGTTGGTTACTGAATCTCCCAGTATTAACAAAAAACAAGTGAACTAAAGCAGTTATCAATAAAAGTATGGAGAAGAGCACAGGAACTAAAAAAAAATCCTACACCTTCCCTACGTTTCACCACTGAATGTGTATATTGCTCTAAGGCTCAGCGATTTAATTAAAGAGGTTGTCTCGCTACAAAGAATAGCTTTCAAAATGTAGGAAACACTAAATGAAGACATTTTCCAAATACATTGCTCTGTTCATCTTTTTTTGTTACGGAGCTACAAATGATTTTATCACCTTCTTGGCTCTATTTGGTTCCCCAAGTGACCGACCTCTGTACTCTTTTCTCCCCTGCTGTTTGTCCTATGTGATAGCAGGGAGTGACGTCATCACACAGGTCTCGGCAGCCAGAGTGAGAGAGTGTGTGTTATCTGAACTTTCAGACAAAAGCTAGTAATTACTGCTGTTTACTTTGGATAAATCTCCTGCTAGCAGCTTCAGAGAAGCTTCTAAACTAATCTAAACTAATTAGTAGACTGAAAACAAGGAGTTGAATGCAGGGAGTGAATGCACAGAGCTCTATGCTAATTACAGACAGCCTGACCAGGAAGTCACAGGATGCATCTATGAAACTCTGAGGGGAGACAAGCCCTTTACATTTTGATAGTAAATTATATGGGGTTTGAGTTTGCCATTGGCAAAAAGGGTTTTTATATTGTGGAAGTGAGCTAAATGAGAAGCTTTCAAAGTCCATAGCTAGAGATAAGACTCCGCAGGAGATGGACTGATGGCATTTTAGAGCAATGAGAGTGAGCAATGAGAATGTGTGAGCTCAAAGAGGAGATAAAATCTCCATTACAATGTATATAGAAAAAGTCTTCAATTACCTGTCCCCATATGTTAAAAGCTAATCATTGTAGTGAGAAAACCCCTCTAACCAGAGAAATGGGGCTTATTTCCTGAAACATTGTGTGACGGTGGAAAATTGCATCAGAGGGTAGACTCTTGGCATTCTCTGGCAGCTCTCTTAACGTACATTTGTTAATTTTCATACATAAACATGGGCAAAGCCCATAAGACTACTACTAGACCGTGAGTGATGATATTTATTCATATTCAAATGTTTTATTTATATTCAATGTGTATTTTGAGTTGGATCAAGGGCAGAGGCACTGATTTGATTTAAGGTTATGGCTAGTGTTGAGCGATTATTATCGACAAAGTTGAAATCGGCACAGTTTCTATGGTGATCGGATTTTTTAGATCATGCGATAATTTAGGTTTAAATCTGTGCATCATCTATTAAGATCGCGCCTTTTTCGGCGCTTCCTGTAATTTTGGCGGCCAGCAAATCAGATTACAGAATAGAGCAGGGTGAGATGTGTGTGCGACGTCATGACTGGGATGTGTATGGTTGCGATTGGCTGGGAAAATCACATGACCTCATTTTACATAGAACAGCGTTTCCTGTTCAGCCTCAGTGTCTCTCAGCGTCTCAGAGCAGAAGGACGTGCGCTCTGCTTGTGTCCAAACAGCTCAGCGAAATTATTATATTTCTTCACAGAGAAACCTCTACTATTAGCTGTGATCCTTACAATTTAGTTAGATTAGAGATTGGAAGATTTTATATAGTTAGGTAGAGAATTTTAAAGGAGCATCTACCGCTGTAACGTCACGGGGGGAGCGGAGGGGGGGGGGGCCCCGCGGGCGAACACAGACAAGCTCTATAAAGAATACTGGATAAAGTTCACCAAGACTTAGTGTAGACATTGCAATAGCTTTATTATTAACAGTTTTCTATTGAAATATTTCCTGGATATTGGGCAGCCTGAACTTATAGGATACACATCTTTTCTAGTAACTGCAGGTCTCTTTGTTAGATGCAAAACTCCACTTTTATTATCAGTATACATTTCAGATAGGTGTTCATTTTCAATTTTGCCCATTCCACTTTTGTTGATATATCCACCTTGCACTTAAATTTGAATCCAGCAATTTTATAGTCACCACAGGTGAATTGAAAGGTGCAAAAAATATCTTGTATTATACGAATAGACAAGCTCTATAAAGAATACTGGATAAAGTTCACCAAGACTTAGTGTAGACATTGCAATAGCTTTATTATTAACAGTTTTCTATTAAAATATTTCCTGGATATTGGGCAGCCTGAACTTATAGGATACACATCTTTTCTAGTAACTGCAGGTCTCTTTGTTAGGTGCAAAACTCCACTTTTATTATCAGTATACATTTAATATAGGTGTTCATTTTCAATTTTGCCATTCCACCTTTTTTGATATATCCACCAAGTACTAAAATTAGAATCCAGCAAGTCAGCACAGGTTGAGAGGTGCCAAAAATACCTTGTAATATCCGAATAAATTTCAGATACGTGTTTTTTTTTACTTTGGCGCACTACAGCTTTGTTCATTGAGGCACCTTGCACTTAAATGTGAATACTGCAATTTTTTAGTCACCACAGGTGAATTGATAGGTGGCAAAAAATACCTTTTATTATCCGAATACATTTCAGATACGTGTTTTTTCACTTTGGCGCAGGCCAGCTTTGTTGATAGATCTACTTTGCAGTTAAATTTGAATACAGCAATTTTGTAGTCACCACAGGTGAATTGATAGGTGCCACAATACCTTTTATTATCCGAATACATTACACATACGTGTTTTTTGCACTTTTGCCCAGTCCAGATTTGTTGATAGAGCCACCTTGCAGTTATATTTGAATCCAGCAATTGTGTAGTTACCACAGGTGAAATGATAGGTGCCAAAAAATACCTTTTATTATCCGAATACATTTCAGATACGTGTTTTTTCACTTTGGCGCAGGCCAGCTTTGTTGACTTGATAGATCTACTTTGCAGTTATATTTGAATCCAGCAATTTTGTTTTGATTTGAGGGATTTGAGAATAGCTGTGATTTGCCGTCTTTTAATAAGAGACTTTCCAAAACTCTTCCATACCTTCTCAAATTTGTATATTTCTGAACATGGAGCGAAATTCGCTGGGTCAGGGCCCTGTGAATGTCAGTAACGAACAGCGTCGCCAATCTGTCCTTCAGTGGTTAATGCAACCTGCATCCAGCAGTCTTACCTCCTCGTCCTCCCAGCCACGGCCACAAATGTCGTCCATCAGCATCACCAGCATCCGTCCAACATGAAGCAGCCCAAATGTCAACTCGTGTACCCACCACTGTGGATAATCCATTTTCTGAAGACCTCTTTGATGACAAAATGCGGTTGGGGTCAGAAGGCATGTTAAAAGATCAAGAGGCCAAGAGGATGATTTTCTCTGCTCTGACGCCCAGTTACTGATGCCATCAGAGGAGGAGAAGGAAGCCGGTCAATCGGCAAAAATCCCCGGCGGTCGGCAACGCCTTGCAGTCCCTCTTGCTTGTAGCCCGCAGCTCCTGGATGCAGAATGTCAGGACGACGAAGTCACCTGTGTTGATGATGATGACGACATTGCGGATCCAACGTGGTCTTTTCAGCAGAATTTGCTTGCGAGCGCTTCATCACTGGACGAGGAGGAAGATGATGGGGTAGTGTCAGTACGGGTTCCGCCTCAAAAAGGGAGAGGGCGGTCGCAGAAGTCCGCTGATATGATTCCGCCAGCCAGGTCAGCGCAAACCCCGCTTCTTGCTTATCGCCGTCAAAAAGGTACAGGACCTCTCAAGCCTGGGCCTTCTTTGACCAAGTCTCTGATTCACCCAGCGATGTCATATGCCGCCTTTGCCGTAAACGCATAAGTAGAGGCAAGAACCTTAGGTGGTTAACCACCACCAACATGTCTAGTCACATGCAGCGAATGCATGAGTTGAAATGGAGGCAACACTTGGCCAAAAAAGGCCAGACCGACGCCGGGCCTCCAACCACCGTCACACCCTCTGTCTCCGCCTCCTCCGCCGCCACCAAGCGTTCCTCAGCTGCCCATGTCTCTCAGAGTCATGATCAGGGATCAGCCTCCGCTTCAGCCTCCACCGTCGCTCGAGTACCACCAGCACCACCAGAGACCCATCCTACCCCTTCTCCTTCAGCCAGCTTGACGACCTGCACACAGTACAGCGGCCAGTCTACTGAGTGAGCTGGGTGGATGTCCCTGGGGGTGACGGTGGCTCTCAGGCTTGGCGCACGCTCTTCAAAACCGCAGGGATGGTGCAGGGTTCTTTCCCCCAAGGTCCTCTGGTGGCATCACGTGCCCAGAGAAACCAGGCCGTGTTGAAATTAATCTGTCTTGGAGACCGTCCACACACAGGTCAGGAGCTCTCCGCAACGAGACCGAGCGCTGGCTGGGTGACAAGAACCTTGTGCCAGGCAAGGTGGTGTGCGATAACGGGCGAAATCTGCTGGCCGCCCTTAAGATCGGTAGGCTGGAGCACATCCCTTGCCTGGCACATGTCATGAACCTTGTCATCCAGAAATTTCTAAAGAGCTACCCGGGTCTGGACTGCCTGCTGAGGAAGGCTCGAAGTCTAAGTTCGCACTTCCGCCGTTCGCACCCTGCTTCGTCCCGCCTGGCTGCGTTGCAGCGTCAGCTCGGCCTCCCCGTCAACCGTCTCATTGTTGACATGGCAACACGCTGGAATTCCACCCTCCACATGCTCCAGCGATTGTGGCAGCAGCGCAATGCCATTACGCAGTACGAAGTGACACATGGCCTGACAAGCAGCGGTGCAGACCTCGGGGTGTTGAGCCACCGAGAGTGGAGGCAGGTGAAAGAGCTCTGCACCATCCTTGCCAGTTTTGAAGAAGCCACCAAAATGGTCAGTGCGGACAATGCCCTTGTCAGCATGAGCATTGTGGTGATCTTAGTTCTGGAACGATCGTTGGACACTCTGAAACAACAGGTCCCGCCAGCGACGGAGGAGGAGACGGACACAGATGCGGACACGGAGCCTTTCTCTCCATCAAATCCACAAGGCCCGACAGTTTCACAATTTCATCGGTCTTCATTAGGCAGTGGTTCGGGGTCCAGAGCTAGTGCAAGGTGGCGCATCAGCTCTCAGGGTGCATCATCTCAGGCAAGTCAGGGCTGTGTTGAAGCTGTGCCGGAGGAAGCGGAGGAGGAGGAGGAGGAGGAGGTATTCCTAGACACCGATGTTACCGACGTCCCTGCCTTGGAAAGAGGTTGGCGCGAATTTGAGGCAGAGGAGGAAGATGAGGAAGATCAGTTTGCTAGTGCCCCTCGACCCAGAGGCTTGGGAAATCAAGGCTCCATCTCTCACATGAGTGCTTGGATGCTCCATTTCCTCCAACATGATCCTCGCATTAAGGCCATCAAAATGAACAACAGTTACTGGTTGGCCACCCTCCTGGATCCCCGGTACAAAACAAAACTCAGCACTTTCCTTCCACCCACCCAAATAGAGAGGAAATTCAGGAAATGGAGACCTTGCTGATTGATCAACTGGAGACATCTGTTGCGTCTGCTTCACGTTCCCCAAATGTCCCGGTGGAACAACATCAGCGACGTGACAGCAGTAGAGTGCCAAGTAGGCGTAGCGGCAGCAGCAGGCAAGGTGGCAGAAGCCTAATGGGTGACCTCTGGCAATCTTTGTTTACCACCTCACCAACGCATGCAATGCAGGGCACACATCCAACACACAGAGATCAGCTTAAGATCATGGTGCACGACTATCTGCGTCTCAACACAGATGTTTTTCTTATGTGTTCAGGTCCCAATAGCCTTCTGGGTATCCTATATGGTCGTATGGCCCGAGCTGGCTCGTCTCGGCATATAGTTTTTGTCCTGTCCAGCAGCCAGCGTCATATCTGAGCGGACCTTCAGCACAGCTGGAGGAGTCATTACAGACAAACGCATCTGGCTTTCCACAGATAATGTGGATCGTTTGACTTTCATCAAGATGAATCAGGCATGGATCTCTGATGATGTTGTGGCCCCAATTGCTGAGGTCACCGATTATTTGGGCCGGGCCCTACTTCCATTCCTCTTTAAACAGAAATGGTCCCCCTTAAAAAAAAATTTTTTTTAAAAAAACAGTATGACCCTTTAAAACCTGCTGACCCACAGTTTTAAAAATTCCCAAAAAAGGAGTCTTTCACCCCCATTTTAGTTAAACCCTGGCCCTTAAAATTACCGGGTCCGGGGGAAAACCCTAAAACCTTTTAAAAGTTTTCCCTGTACCCCCCTTGTACAATTCAGGGGAAAAATTTGTATCAGCTTTTTTGGGCCCTTAAAAGTTTTTTAGATTTTTAATTCTAAAAACACTTTTTTAAAATAGGTGGAATCCCACACGTTTTTTTTTCCCCTTTTTTTTAATTTATGAAATGAGTTTCCCCTCCTACGAATTGTTAGCTATTTTAAAAATTTTGCAAAAAAAAGTCATTTTGCAATATTGCCCCATTAACAGTGCCCTACCTATTCCGTTTTTGACAGCACCTTTCCCCCTTTGACCACTTTGACAATTGTGAAGAAAAAAAGTTTTTTTTAAAAAACCACATTTTTTAGAAAAGGACCTGAATTTTTTTTGCGCTTTTAAAACACATGACCCAAAAAATTATAAAAATGACTTTTTCACCCCCTGTTAAAAATTTGGGTGGGGGGAAAAAATGCCACTTAAAAACCACTTTTCCCTTTTTCCAAAGGCCCAAAATTTAAAAGTGTATCTCACAGCAACAGGGACCTCAAAACCATTGACAATGCAAAAATTTCCCAAAAGTTTAAAGGGTGGGAAATTTTAAAAACGTTTTGTATAAAACCTTGGTGCTTTTACAGCCCTCCACCCCCCGAAAAACCAGCAAAATGATTTTTTGGGGAAACCCTGAGAATAAAAATTGCAGAGAAAATTAATATTTTAAAAACTTTTTTCAAGAGGACCATTTCTTTTTAAAAGGGGAAGGGAAGAAGCCCCGGCAACAAATTTGGGTTTGACCTCGGCAATTGGGGCCATAAAAAATCATCAAGATCCATCCTGTTTCCCATCTTGATGAAAGTCAAACGCCACATTATCTGTGGAAAACCATGCGTTTTGTTTTGTAATGATTCCTCCCCTGTGTTTAAAACCCCCCCCAGATATAAAGCGGGCTGCGGGGAAAGGACAAAAAACCTTTCCAGGCGTCCCGAACGAGCCCCCGGGCCCCATTAAACCCAAATTTTGGATACCCAAAATCGTTTGGGGCCCGGGAAAACACACCCAAAAAACATTGGTGTTGAACCAATAGTCTGCACCATGATCTTAAGCTGAAATCTGTGGGTTGTATTTGTGCCCTCATTACATGCTTTGGGTGAGGGGGTAAATAAAAATTCCCAAGGGTCCCCCTTTTACTTCGCCAACATTGCCTGCTGCGCTGCTGCCCGTTTCGGCAAACTTGCACTCTATTTCCCTGTCACTTCTGACTTTGGTTTCCACCGTGACATTTGAAAAAACGTGTACAAAACAAACCATGTCTCCAGTTATCTTTTCAGCAAGGTCTCCTTTTCCCCCATTTTCTCTCTTTTTGGGGTTGGGGTGGAAGGAAAGTGCGGATTTTTGGGTTTTGTCCCCGGGGATCCAGGAGGGGGGCCCACCCAGTAACTATTGTTCTTTTTTTTGAGGGCCCTTAATGCGGGGATCATTTGGAGGAAGGGGAGCATCCAACATTTAAAGGGTGAAAATTTTGAGCCTTGATTTCCCAAGCCTCTGGTTCGGGGGGCACAAAGCAAACTGACCCTTCCTCATTTTCCCCTCCGCCTCAAATTCCGCCAACCTCTTTCCAAGGGAAGGGGCCCGTCGGTAACGGGGTTGTCCCGGGAAAATACCTCCCCCTCCCCCTCCTCCGTTTCCTCCGGCACAGTTTTAAACAAAAGCCCTGATTTGCCCCAGATCATGCCCCTTGGGGACTGAGGCCCTCCTTGACAGCCCGGGCCCCCAACCACTGCCAAATAAACCGATAAAATTGTAAAAACTGTGGGGCCCCTTGTGGATTCGACGGAGAGAAAGGCCCGTGTCCGCATCTGGGGCCCCTCCCCCTCCCCCCCGTCCTGGGAAAACCTGATGTTTAAAGAGTGCCCCAACATCTTTCCCAGAACTAAGACCACCACAAGCTCATGCTGACAAGGGCATTGCCCCGCACTGAAAAGAAAAAAAGTCACTCCACCTTTTGATCCAGTATGCTGAAAGGGCCCCCCGGCTGGGGGGTTAGCACTATGGGAAACCCAACAAACGTAGGGCCCAAAAGGCCAATAAAAAACCCAAAAATTTAAATTGAGAAAATATTAAAAAAAAATGGCAAACATGCACAGGGGAGATAAATTTGAAGCTTACCCCTTTTTCAGGGGACTCCCCCTTTTAATCATAGCCATGTCCTTTATTGACCTTTTTTGGTGGTTTATTAAAAATTTGGCAAGGAGGGTTGCAGCCCTTTTTTCCCCCTGCTTCCACTCCCCTTTCCCTAAACACCCCGAGGTCCGCACCGCTGCTTGTCGGGCCATGTGTCCCCTTCGTACTGAAATAATGGCATTGCGCTGCTGCCCACAAATCGCGGGAGCATGTGGAGGGGGAAAATTCCAGCGTTTTGGGCCACGTAAAACAATGAGACGGTTAGGGGGAGGCCGAGCTGACGTTGCAAGGAAAGCCAACGGACGAAGCGGGGATGCAAACCCGGGGGAAAAGTGGAACTCAGACCTGGGCCCTTTTCCTCAGCGGGCAGCCCCGACCCGGAAAGCCTTTAAAATTTTTTCTGGATGAAAAGGGTTAACACATGTGCCAGGCAAGGGATGTGTTTCCACCCTCCCTGATCTTAAGGGGGGCCCAGCAATTCGCCCCTGTTTTTTGCACACCCCCCTTTCCGGGAAAAGGGTTCTGTCACCCACCAGGGCCCGGTCCCCCGTTGCAGAGAGCTTTTCCACAGCTCCTGACCTGTTGTGTAACGGTCCCCCCAAGACAATTAATTTCAACACAGCCTGGTTTCTCTGGTACCTGAGCCCAGAGGACCTTGGGGGAAAGAATCCTGCACCTCCCTGGGGTTTTTTAAAGAGCGCTCCCCACCTGGGGAAACCACCCCACCCCCCAGAGGGATCCACCCCCGCTCACCCTTTATCTTCACAGAGATATAAGCCTTTGGGCCCTTTCTTACTAGCCATGTTCAGTGGTCAGATGGGCTTTTTTCCCGCACAGATTCAGACAATGCAATTTTAGATGACACGTGGGGGCCAGGGAGGGAAAGGGTTTTCTGGCCAAGAAATTCCTGCCCGGCATATGGTATTGGGGGGAGGCCAAAGGGGCCAAAGAGTGGCGAACCCATCCCGTGTCCCCCAGAAAGGAAAGGCCCAAAATTTCCCCAAAGGCCCCAAAAACCGGCAATGCCCAAAAATTTAGGCTTTTGGCTTTGGGGGGGGTTTGGGTTAAAAATGTTTCGTCTGCTCCAAACCTTGGGAAAAGAGAAAGGGTGGCTGCTAGACGGCCCCCTGTAAATTTCCGTGCAAAGGGCGTCAAACCGGCGGAAGGAGAATGGTAGGATAGGCTCTGGGGTTTCGGTGGTACTTGGGAAAAGGGGGAGGCTGAAGCGGAGGGGATCCCCGAACAAACCTGAGAGCCCTTTGGGGGTGCTGAGGGAAAGCTTTTGGTGGGGGGAGGAGAAAGGGGGCGGGGAACCGAGGGTTTGGGCAGTGGTTGGAAGCCCCCGGGGTCGGGGTGGCCTTTTTTGGGCCCAAATTTTGCCTCCATTCAACCATGCAAATTTGCTGCATGTTACTAGAAAAATTTGGTGGTGGGTTTAAAACCCTAAATTTTTGCCTCTACTGATCCCTTTACGGGAAAAAGGGGGCAAAAACACGCTGGGGGGAAACAGAGGCTTGTCAAAAAAAAGGGCCAGGCCTTTTAGAGGTTCCCCGGACCTTTTCGAACGGGGAATTTGCGAGGGGCGGTTTTTTTCGATGATCCCTGGCTGGCGGAAACATCTCAGCGGGCTTTTTGCGACCCCCCCCCTCCCTTTTGAGGCGGGGCCCGTAATTTTACACTAACCCCCCGTCTTCCTCCTCGTCCATTTATGAATCGCTTGCAAGCAAATTTTGCGAAAAAACCAAAGTTGGGTCCGCAAAGTCCCTCATCATCACATCAACCCCAGGGGACCTTTTGGTCGTCCTGACATTCCGCCCCTCCAGGGGCTGCATGCTACAAGCAAGAGGCACTGCAAGGCTTTGCCGACCCCGGGGTTTTTGCCGATTACCGGCTTCCTTCCCCCTCCCTATGGAATCATAACTGGGGGTCAGAGCAAAAAAATCTTTCCCTTTGGCCCCCTTGATCTTTTTTAAAATGCCTTTTTTACCCCCCAAACCCCAATTTTTTTTATCAAAAAGGCTTCAAAAATGGGTTATCCACAGTGGTGGGTAAAAAGTTGACATTTGGGGGTGCCTTTGCTTTATGTTGGGGCGGGTTTCGTGATGCTGATACGACATTTGGGGCCGTGGGTTGGGGGACAAAGGAAAGGGAAACTTTCGGGTGCAGGTTGCATTTTTCCACTGGGGAAAAAAGAATTTGGGGATTGTTTTGTTACTGAGATCACAGGGCTCAAAACCCGCGATGACAGGGCCCGACGGTCCTTTCAACCGACGAAAAAGCTGGCCATGCGTGTTGTCGCCAGCAAATGGGAAAAAGCCCCTTTTCCCCGTACCTCTACCCCCCAAAGTCCAAAACCCCTCTTTGGGGCCCCACTTACCACCTCCCAATTTTTCCCCCATGTTCGAAAAATAAAAAATTTTAAAAAAGTAGGAAAAAATTTTTTTTACAGTCCCCCTTATTAAAAAAACGGGAAATCACAGCTATTCTTATATCCCTTTTAATTTCCTACAGCCAAATAGGATTTGAAACCTTTAAATGTTTCTAGCGAATACCTTGAAATGCGGGTCTGGTGGAAAACCCTAAGACAAAAAACAACAGTGGGTTTTTCCTTCCCGTCCCAGGGATTTTTCAACTGGGCCCGTAGGGCTAGGAATTGATAATTTCAACAAAATATCATCAAGGCCCCCAAAATAAGATTCAACGAGCGCAATAAAACTATTCAGAAGTTAAAATGGATGATAAATTGCGGTTTTTTTTAAACAAAAGACAAACGAGAACAGTTGCTAAAAAATTTTTTTTATCAAATTTTCGTACAACGTGGCTATTTTAAAAAACAAAGGGGCCCCACCCCGTGCAATAAGCATTTTAAAAAATTTTAAAGGAAAACAAACGGTGGTTTTTCAACCCAAAGAAAAACACCAACAGAACTACAAAATTTTTATATTTGATTTAAGAAAAAGGGGGCTCTATGAAAAAAAACTGGGGGCCCCACCAAAGTAAAAAAAATACCAAATTTAAATGTAAAAGGGGTAATAAAAGGTGGTTTTTGCAAACCTATGAAATAAAACCCGCAATTACAGCAAATTTAAAGTATGGCAATATCCTACCCCGATGGGTCCCTTTTTAAAAAAAATGGGCTGCCCCAAAGTGAACTAAACCTAATTAAATTGTGTACGGATAATAAAAAATTGGTTTTTTTCACCTAAAAATTTAAACCTTCAGTGAAAGAAAAGGTTTTTGTATCCTTTTTGTAAGTAAAAAATGGGTCTTTTTAAAAAAAGCTAGGGGAGCGCCAAAGGGGAAAAACACGTAATTAAATTGTTTTACGGATTTAAAAAAAACGTGGGTTTTTTGCAACCATAAAAAACACCTCAGGACAAAAAAAGTTCTGTATCCAAATTTTGAAAATACAAAGTGGGGGCTTTGAACAAAGCTGGGCTGCGCCATCGTGAAAAATACAGAATTAAATTGTGTTCGTTTTAAAAATATTTGGTTTTTTCACCCATGGGAAAAACAAACCCCAATTACTACAAATTCTGTAAGGTAATAATTTTGTCAAGAAGGGGCTTTTAAAAAAAAAAAGGCCTGCCCAAAATGAAAATAAACCTAATTAAATTTTTTACAGATAATAAAAAAGTGGTTTTTGCACCTATAAAAAACACCGCAGTGGGGCTAGAAAAGGGTTTTGTATCCTATTGTAAGTAAAAAAACGGTCTTTGAAAAAAGCCGGGGTGCGCCAAAGTGAAAAACACGTAATTAAATTTTTGAAAGGATTTAAAAAAACTGGGTTTTTGCACCTTTTAAATACACCTTTCGGGGAAATAGAAAAGTTCTTATCCTATTTGATACAAAGTGGGGCCTTTGAACAAAGTTGGGGCTGTGCCAAAGTGAAAAACACGGAATAAAAAAGTGTTTCTGGTTAATAATAGGTTTTTTTTGCACCTATGAAATACAAACCCGCAATTAAATAGCAAATTTTTTGTATGAAAAAAATCCGTACAAGATGGGGCTTTTTAAAAAAAAATGGCCCCTGCCCCAAAGTGAACAAACCAATAAACTTGTGTACGGATAAAAAAAACGTGGTTTTGCCCTATAAAAAACACCTGGGGGTGACTAAAAAGTTCTGTATCCAATTGTAAAACAAAGTGGGTTTTTGAACAAAACTGACGCGTCAAAGTGAAAAAAAAAACCTAATTTAAAAATCGTGTACAGTAATAAAAGGTATTTTTTGCCCCTATAAATACACCTGCATTTTACTAAAAAAAAGATCTGTATCCTAATTAGTACGGGGCTGCACAAAATAAAGCAATATTTCACCAAAAACTGACCAAAAACTGTTTAAAAAAAATCCATTTTAATGCAGGGTCAAAGCAAAAAGTCCGGGCTCACAAATTTTTCCACTCTCCTTTCAAAAGCCTGCCTGCCTGCCCGCCGTCTGCTGTGTTTGCCAGCAAAAACCCCCCCCCCCCCCTCTGCGCGGTGTACCCTAGTGCTCCTTTAAAATTTTTCCCCCTAAGTAAAATAAAGACTGAAATCTCTATCTACCTAATTCTAATGTCACAGCTAAAAGCATAGTTGCTGTGTGAACAAAGAAACATACAAAAAAGATTCATTAAACGCTCACCGTAGTAAGGCTTCAATGGGAAACCGAAATATTCCGTCCACACACGGTGCAAATAAGGAGGTGGGTACCGGGCTGTAGAAACCCAGAAGCAGTAGGCAATTCAGAAAGAAAGCACCCCAGCACTCGTGCTCGGAATAAGGTGAAAAAAAATGCTTAAAAACGCACTTTTATTAGTAGATATTTAAAGTCATCGCATAAAAGCAAAAATGACCCTGAACATTTTGACATGTTTCGAGCCTGGTGATCGGCTCTTAGTCGTAACAAACAAACATCAGCTACAAACAACATTAAATCTACTTCCTCTTCCTGACATCAATCATATTAGACACCTGAGATTTAGCTTATTAGGGTGCACATAACAAACTGAAAAAAGAAAAAAAAAAAAAGGAGAGAAAAGGGAAAAAAAAGGGAGAAAAAAGAAAAACAATAAAAAAACAAAAAAACCACAAAGAGAACAGTTTCGCTGAGCTGTTTTGAGAGAGACCGAGCACATGTCCTGCTCTTATGATACACAGACACACACTGATCATGAACAGGAAGGGCTGTTCTATGTAAAACGAGGTCATGTGATTTTTCCAGCCAATCACAGCTATACACATTCCAGTCATGACATCGCACACCCAGCTCACCCTGCTCACCCTGCTCTATTCTCTAAGCTGATTTGCTGGCCGCCAAAATGACAGGAAGCGCCGAAAATGGCGCAATATTAATAGATTATGCGCAGATTTTAACCTAAATTATCGCGTGATCGAAAAAATCCGATCAACATAAAAACTGTGCCGATTTCAACTTTGTCGATAATAATCGCTCAACACTACTGGTAACAAATAAAGTGAGTACACCCCTAATTGAAAATGGACAAATTGTGATCAGTGTCAATATTTTGTGTGGCCACCATGAGCTTCACAGGTAGGCACTGAAATCCTTTTCCACTCTTCCATGATGACATCAAAGAGTCGGTGGATGTTAGAGACCTTGTGCTCCTCCACCTTCCGTTTGAGGATGCCCCACAGATGTTCAATAGGGTCTGGAAACATGCTTGGCCAGTTCAGCACCATTACCCACATTTTCTTTTGCAAGCAGTGGTCACTTTGGAGGTGTGTTTTGGGTCATTAGCATAGTGTAATACTGCCCTGCAACCCAGTTTCCTAAGGGAGAGGATCATGCTCTGCTTCAGTATTTCCCAGTACATGTTGGTATTCATGGTTCCCCCAATGAACTGTAGCTCCCCACAGCCAACAGCACTCATGCAGCCCCAAACCATGCCACTCCCAGCACCATGCTTGACTGTAGGCAAGACACACTTGTCTTTGTAATCCTCACCTGGTTGCCACCTAACATGCTTGACACCATCTGAACCAAATCAGTTTATCTTGGTGTCATCAGACCACAGAACATGGTTCCAATAATCCATGTCTTTAGTCTGATTGTCTTCAGCTAACTGTTTGCGGGCTTTCTTGTGCATCATCTTTGGAAGAGACTTTCTTCTGGGACGACAGCCATGCAGACCAATTTGATGCAGTGTGCGCATATGGTCTGAGCACTGGCAGCCTGACCCCTCACCCCATTAACTTCTGCAGCAATGCTGGCAGCACTCATACATTTATTTTGAAAAATACAATCCCTGGATATGACGCTGAGCACGTTCACTCAACCTCTTTGGTTAAACCCTGACAAGGCCTGTTCTAAGTGGAACCTGTCTTGGTAAACAGCTGTATGGCCTTGACCACTGTAATTCAGTTCAGTTTCTGGGTGTTGGAAATCTTATTATAAGCTAGGCGATCTCTGTGAAGAGCAACAATTCTTTTACTCAGCTCCTCAGACAGTTCTTTGCTATGAGGTGCCATGTAGAACTTCCAGTGACCAGTATGAGAGAGTGTGAGTGCAATAATACCAAACTAACACACCTGCTCCCCATTCACACCTGTGACTTTGTAACATTAATGTGACACCATAAAAGGTAAATGGAATTTTAGGCACAATTTGTCCATTTTCACTCACTTTTGTTGCCAGCGTTTTAGACATTGATAGCTGTGTGGTGAGTTATTTTGAGCGCACATCTAATATACACTATTACACAAGCTAGACACTGACTACTTAACATTGTATCAAAGTGGCATATCTTCACTGTTATCCCAACAAAAAGTATAAAACAATATTTACTAAACTGTGAGGGGTGTACTCACTTTTGTGAGATACAGTATAACTTTGGCATGTGAGTGAAGCCTATAAATGGAGTGTTTATTTGTGTAAAATGACGTAGTAATAAAGGATTTAAGACATTATGCATTAAAAACATTTCATGATTTATAATGAAAATAGGAAAATAGAAAACAAAAAAAAAAATTAAGGGTTTGGATTTAGAAGGTTTCAGCACATTTTACTGTATTCAGATTAATAACAGGACAGATAATGGATGAACCAGGTTGCACCTGCTAACAGCCACACACCCACTATTATACTTGGCTAATTAACATGTTCCAGCTTTAATAATTGCAGGGTAGCTTCGGATTACGCCCTCTGTGTGACCTGGAGTCAATTACTATAGTTTGGGATCAAAGAGCAAAGCATTTATTACTGGAGCAACTTTGTTGGTGGTTCTAAAATCCCTAGTGGTGGTCTTCTGCTCTCTGTATAGTTCTTGACCTTGGCAATTCAGTCTTTTATATAATGAATATAATTAAATATATACTTTAAATAATGTTATTAATACTGCAATAATATTAAGTTTCTTGATTGATTGAGTTGGTAAAATTTATTATATTTTTAATATTAAAGTCATAGACATTTAAATTGCAACACAAGCAAGGACAAGCCATAAGTTTATGCAAATCGAGGAAGTAGCAGATTTTCAAGCACCTAGCTCCAATCTTAGCAATGAGGGCATAAGCCAAAGAAATCAAAGTTTTTAACTACATAAAAAATCAGATCAATTGATGTGGGTTCATTGTGCAATGCCTCCTGTTTGTCAAGGTGCCAGCTCTCGCCACTCTTTGCAAACTGTGTAGTACATAATCCTTAGACTAAAAGAGCTTGGTTTATAATTCTGGCAGAATACTACATGCCTGGCCTGAGATATCAGCACTATTGATTGTTGTGTTACCTTGTGGTTGGAAGAACAATGAACTGGAATAATAGCAAAAGGAGGCAAACCTCTGCATGGATGGATCATCTGATTGGAAGAATGACATGTAGTGATCTATTATATGCAGCAAGTGAAGTTACCCGTCACATCCCAAGCCTAGGGTGGCAAAAAGTATTAACACGAATCACTAGGAGTTAGCTTAACATACCAGATCTCCAGCTACAGCTGTTCAATTGACCTTGTGCCACCGCTTTTAAAAGCTTTCTTGGTTGACAGCACGACAGATGTCTGGAACGGTGGTCTATCCTCTTTAAGTATGAGTTCTGCTTTTGTTTCAGATGCAATAATAGCGGGAGATCTGGAGCCATGAAAAGGCTCGTACAACTGAACGCCACACTAGACTTACTCCTTGAATTTTGGGAGGAAGTGGCATAAAGTACAGTTGCTGGACCTCCTCTAGTCTGCATTTTAGGTATGCTGACAGCTTTGCATTGCATTAATTTGGTTGTGGAACCAGTAATACAATTATTTCTCCAAAGTGTCCCAGGAACTATATTTTATGAGGACTGCTATGTGCTACTGTGAGTTAATTGCATGGCCTAAATGTGCTACCATGGCCTGTAGCATCTTCAGACTTGTCTCCTATCAATCAAATCTGGGACATCACTAGTCAGCAATTGGCTTAACATGACATAACATTCCTCAGGCAACCATCAATAGCCTTATTGATAGCATACTTAAGCGTTTAAGTGTGTGTATTTCTGCACTTGCCACTAATACTCAATACTAAATAAATTGGGATATTTTTAATTATTTATTTTCATTCGTTTTATCATTTGCAGGTCATTAACATGAATATGGATCCTTAATTTCCATTATTCCTGTTAAAAGCAGCTCATATGCAAAAAACAGAATTAAAAGATTTATAGCCATAAAATCAGCGAAGCGGAAAAGAATATACCGTATATCCCGTATATACTCGAGTATAAGCCGACACGAGTATAAGCCGAGGCACCTACTTTTGCCACAAAAAACTGGGACAACTTATTGACTCGATTATAAGTCTAGGGTGGGAAATGCAGTGACTACTGGTGAATTTAAAAAAAAATTAAATGGATACCAATAAAATTACATAGGCAGTTTAATGTCCCCCATAGGCAGGTTAGAAGCAGATATATGTCCTCATTGGCAGATTACAGGCAGGTATATGTCCCCATAGGCAGGTAATAGGCAGTTATATGTCCCCATAGGCAAATTATAGGCAGGTATATGTCCCCATAGGCATGTTTATGTCCCATAGGAAGGTTATAGGCATTTATATTTCCCCATAGGCAGATATATGTCCTCAAAAGGCCCCGGGTTACTAGGCAGGAAAAGGGTTTCCCCATGGGGAAGGTTTCCCTAACCCGGTGTTTTGCCCTTGGGGCCCGGAAATTGACCCAGGTAATATGGCCCCATAGGCAGTAATAGGCGGCAAGGGCCCCATAAGGGCAGGTAATAGAAAGGGTTTTTGGGCCCCCAAATGGGCCAGTTTAAAAAAAAAAAAAATACAAACCCCTTCCCCCTTCGTTTCCCTTCGTTTGTTTCCGACTCCCCGGGTCCCTCGGCTCCGTGTGGGGGGCCAGGCAGGGGGGTTGTGTCGGCCCTTGCCGCAACGCAGCGTTGTTTAAACTTACCGGTTGGGCCTTGTGCCAAAAAACCCCGGACGGGGTGAGCCTAGGGCTGTGGGGGAGTCCACTGGGGAGAGGGACACTCGCCCCCTCTGCCCACATTTTTTTATTCCCCCCTTATGCGCCCCAAGATGAGTCGCATACGGGGTGAAGGGATCGCCGACAGCGTCGGGCCCCAATTGCAACGCCCAGACGCTGAAAACCCTTTCATTTCGGCGTTCAGTTGTTTTTGGGCCCCCCTTAAGGGTCGTTAAAAGGCCAAATTTGGTCCCCCCCCCCGGCGCCCCGGGAAATGCCCCCACCCCCCCGAGCCCCGGACAGTGACTCGATTTTAAAACCCAAAGGAGGGAAATTTTTCAGAACATTTTTTTTGGCTAAAAAAACTGGGTTTAAACTCGGGGTTTTTAATCCCGGTTTTTAAATTTTTTTGGTTTTTAATTAAAAAAAAAAAAAATTTTATATTTTTTTTATGAAACACTACTTTTTAAGGGAGCATGCAAAATTCCCCGTAAAGCAAAAGGTTTTCCCATTAAAGGGAAATTCAATTTTTAAAAAAGGGAACTTTTTAAGGAAATTAAAGGTTAAAATTAAAGTACATCACTATCATCTAACAAAAAAAACCTACTATTTGCGTTTTTTACATTTTGATTTAAATTTAATTTTATCCCTTTGCAAAAAGAACCTTGGGATTAGACCTTTCATCGGGCCTTTAAATTTTGGGGGGTTTTTTTCCATTTAATATTAAAATCCCTGAAATTATCAAATTTTAACCAAAGTAAATTGAATGGGTGTGTCCCCAGTCTGATCATTTTGTCTTAAGTACCCCAACATTACAGAAAACATTGGGAAAAAAATTTAAAAAATGTGCTTTTTCGAAATATAAACAGGGTGTTGAGCTTTTTAAAAATCCGGGTGCATCATCCAAAAAAAGGAGATGCCCAATAGGGTGTCAATATGTGCATGCACAGCAATACTATTTAAGCAAAAACAAGCAAACTAGATAAATGCCCTCCCGGGAAAAAAATAATCATATTTGTTGAAACTGTTAAAAAGGGGCCCCAAAACCCTTATTCCAAAATTAAAAAATAAATAAAAAAAACAGAAAATTAAAAGTTTTTAAAAAAGCTTAAAGGGATTAAAAAGAAAAATTCTTTTTGTAATTCCCCAGGAATTTTTTTATTGATGCAATAAAATTTTTAAAAATAGTTTTTTTTCTTAGGTTTATTTTTTCAAAAACAGCACGTTTTTTTGGGTTTCCCCAAATTTTTTTTTAAAAATTTCTAAATTTTGAAACAGTGGCCTCCATGGGAACACCCCCTAAAAAAATCCTTTGCTGTAGTCTTAAACACCCCAGATTTTTTCGGGGTCAGTTTTGAAATCCCCGGAGGTACCCTTCCGACGTAAATTCCAGGTCCGCGAATGTACTGGACCGGCAGGAAATCTGAAAACTGACCGCAGTTTTTAGAGCAAACCCGTTCCAAAAACCGTGGTACAGCGATGTTAAAATGCTGTCGAATGTTTGACGCCATTTTATCGTTGCTGTGTAGAACTTTTTTCCCAAAGGGTCACAGAATTAAAAAAGCTCAATTTTAAAATAAACTAAGAAACACACAATTTTACTGTTCAGGTCCCCACTGTTTCACATTGAGTAAACCCCCCACAGTGCAGGGGGAAAGGGTTTTAAGGGTAAAACCTTTGCATTTTAATAACTTTTTGATCCCCACGTTTAAAAAACCAATCTTTACACCAAAGCGACTTTGTCATAAAGAATGTTTCCCCACTCCAGTTTTAAGGGCTTTTAATGAGTGTAAAAATGCCCCTAAAATAAAAAAAACCGTCAAAAATTTTTGGCATGGGGGTTTGGCCCTTTGGTTAGCTTTTTAAATTGACCCCAAATTTTAGGCTTTTATCCCCAAAAAAAGGCGCATAACATATCTTGTTTAGCTTTTAAAGGCGAAACCCCTTTTGGATCATTCAAAGGTTTAAATCCCTTTGGCATAAAAATCCCCCCGTTTTTGGGGTCGACAGTCTATTTTTATGAAAATTTAAAGCAAAAAACAGGGTGGGGCCCCTAAGGGGACTTTTGACCCCCAAAGTTTCCCTTAAAATACAAATAGGATTTACACAATGTTAAAAACGAAAAATGGATCCCCTTGCCCGCCCCAAAGAAAAAGGGGGACCCCTTTTTGCGGTGGTTTCCAGGCCCGGGTTTGCAGTTTAAATATCACAGGGTAAGCTGCCCCAAAGCCCTCCGGGTTTCCCCAAAAACCCCTGGATAATGAACTTGGGAGAAGGCTCCCCTAACCCAAAACATATTTGGACGGTTTCTTTGATCCCTTTTTTAAAGTGATATTTTTTGGGGCCTTTGTATTCACACTGCATTTTACCATTATGTGAATAAATGCCTTTAGACCTTCCCTCCTTAAGGCAAACTTAATGCCTTTTTTTCTATTTATTCTTTACTATTTACAGCCTGCTTGAGCTGACTTCTTGAATTTTCTCTACCCCCCGCTCCCTTTTGGTTGTTTTAAAACCCTTTTTTTTCTTACTTTTTTCCCCAACTTTTTGTTTAAATTAATAAAGTTAAGCAGGTAATCATACAGAACAAAAAAAAAAAATCGTGTTTGAATTAACAACCAATTTATAAGGAGGGGGGAAAAACCAACATATTAAAAAAAAAGAAAAGTTTCATTTTTCCCCAAAAATCAATATTGCTGCCTAACCCCTACTAATGTTTTTTAATGAAATAAAATAATTATAAATGCCACTTATTGATACCCTTTTCAATAAAATTAAAATTTAAAAAATAAAAATCCCTGCTTCCTTTAATTAAAATAAATTAAAATTAATAGAAATACCAAGGATGGGGTATTTTTTCCCAACCCCGGGGCATCCCAATTAGAATATTAAAAAATAAATTGGGCATTAAAATTTTTTATAATTAAAAACCCCTACCCAAAGGGTGCCCTAGCTTTGTAAAGACACCCGACAGCTGAGGGGCCTTAAAGTAAAAAAAAGTAAAATGGGTCCTTCTCCGATAAATTAGCTTTGAGCTTTTCCCTTTTTTTCTCTCTAACAATCTACAGTAATTTTAAAGTTGGAAATACATTATCTTAGTCCATTACAAATCCAAAACTAGAAAGCTCTTGAAAAACGATGGTGGGTCATTTACCTACTTTGGCCCCCCGTGCAAATTGCAAAAAAGGGGCGCACAATTTTATGTCTTTTCCCCTAATTTTTAGCTCGAGCAAATCAGTTAAACCCTTTGGGGGTGTGGGTTTTAAGTGCTTCACCACTCCAGACTCTCAGAAAAACTTTTTTTTTTTTCAAATAAAATGGCCCCCTTTAAAATTAAAAAATTTCCAAGCACTGCAAACATTATTGTATTTTTTTTATTTCGGGAAAATTAAAAAAGACCAAAAAATTACCCCTTTAAAATAATAACCCCCAATTCCCCATGTTTAAAACAAATTTCACCAAGAAACCAGTCATAAAGATTATAAAAATGTTATCATCTCAATTTTTACAAATTATTGTTAGTATGATAAAGAAATGTGATTACTTTTCTCTATTAATGTTTTAAAAACAATTCCTTAGCGTGTCCGTTTTCGGTTTTTTAAAGGAACTTCTGCCATCATGTGGTTGGATGCCCACATCACATGCTAAGGAATTTATTCATGTAGCCCTTTTTATAGTTTTAGACACAGTTGAGAAGTTTTGAATTTATAGAGGAGAGAAGAGCAGAAAGGCTTCAGATATTGTTTTGTATTTGGCAGTGATTTTTCACAAAATGCTAATAAATTAATATAATTTATACAATGTCATTTTCTGGATTTTATTTTTGATATTTTGGGTGAAATGTATGACTGTTTGGGTGACATGTATGGAATTTGGCATTAAAATGCACCTAACAGTCTAGAATGCACCTGATTTATGAACCCACTCTACAGTGGGTCATAAATCAGGTGCATTCTAATGCTCGAGTGACAGTTCTGGATCAGGTATACCCTCTTTGAAAGTGGTGTACCTGTTCCAGCTGTAATGTGCCCAGAAATGCCATAGCAATGCTACAAATATGTAGGTTCGCTACGGTTCTAGTGTGCTCCACCTCCCGCGTGCAGGGGATTTAAACATATTTGAACAGGTCTGTGCTTGATATCAGACTGAAAAGATATCTGGCACAGCCCCGTTCATACATGTCGCCCTTCATGTCTTTGTCAGTGAGCAAACACACACAATTAGCAAGGGATCAAATCATTATTTCCTTCCTATATACATATATGCCCCCCTGTAGTCTTATATACATATATGCCCCCTGTAGTCTTATATACATATATGCCCCCTGTAGCCATTATATACATATATGCCCCATGTAGTCAATGTATACATATATGCCCCCTGTAGTCTTATTTACATATATGCCCCCTGTACTCATTATATACACATATGCCCCCTGTAGCCATTATATACATATATACCCCTTGTAGTCATTATATACATATATGCCTCCTGTAGTCTTATATACATATATGCCCCCTGTAGTCATCATATACAATATGCCCCCTGTAGCCATTTTATACATATAGGTCCCATGTAGCCATTATATATATAGGCCCCCTGTAGCAATTTTATACATATAGGTCCCATGTAGCCATTATATATATAGGCCCCCTGTAGTCTTAGATACATATATGCCCCCGTAGTCATTATATACATATATGTCCCCTGTAGCCATTATATACATATAGGTCCACTGTAGCCATTATATACATATAGGCCCCCTGTAGTCTTATATACATATAAGCCCCCTTTAGTCATTATATACATATAGGCCCTCTGTAGTCTTTTATACATATAGGTTCCCTGTAGCCATTATATACATGTACCTTGCAGGTAGATATCTAAGCTCATACAAAAAAAAAAGTTACTCACCTCTTCTCGATTGCGTGCCTCCAGGAGCTAGTTTTCAGAAAGACACAGTGGCATAGAGGGTGTGACGACATTGCTGCATCAGACCCCCTGTGCCACTGATCTTCATGTACAGGGCTCATTGAGCACTATATATACAAAGAATTGGGAAAGCAGCTGCACAGTATGTGTGCAGTTGCTAACTCTGTGCAGCCATCTTACAACGGCCGTGCAGAGTAGATGCCCACCGCCTGGACTAATTCAATGGGCGGTCAGCACGTTAAAACCCGGGACCCCCGGAAACCGCAAGCGCTCCATGGTCCGGTGGGGGGGCCCCTTGTCTAAGAGAATATTTTGGAGTATTTTAGACAAAATGACCTTATAATGCCAGAACAGCTTTATGAGATATTGATTCTGTCAAACTAATTTTATCAATTTATATGAGGAGATAAGCTCCAAACTGAATCTGGGTTAGGCTGTGGGTGCTGTCTTCTAAAAGGCATGTGTGCCACATACAAGATTGGTGCAAAAATTTAGAATAATGCGACTGGGGGAAATAAATGTAAAGGTTCTGATTCTATGAGAGAAAACAGAGAGTGGTTATCAGTGGAACCTACTCTAATTGGTTCACTGTTGCTAGTGGGATCCTCTTCTTTTAAATATTTTTATCAATAACCTTCTAGAGGCTTACAGAGCAGAATTTAAATCTTTGCTGATGATACAAAGATCTGTAAGCTCTGTAAATCCATACAGGAAGGAATTTTTTAAAACAATGGGATAAATTTTAGGAAAAGAAAATTTTTAGGAAAATTTAAGTGTAAAGGGGAAAATGAATTTGGGGCCCAAGGGAAAAAAAGGTGCAATTAAGTAATAACTTGATACTAAGTAAAACTATGGCTGAAAAAGACTCAGGGTTTAAGTGTAAGAGTGGTTTTCAGACACTATGGTTTTGCGTTCAAAGGGGCTATATTCCCCATGTAACTGTAGCTAATATATCAGCTACATGGAAAATCAGCAATATAAAAAAGTGTCAAAAAACAGAAAAAAACAGAGGCAGGAAACCTTATGTAAATGGGGCCTTAGTTTTAAACTCCTTTTTAAAAATCCTGTGCTTACCCCTACAGTCAGTGGATGGGGGTTGAGGGAGAAAGTTTCCATGCCACCCACTCATCAGAGCAAAACCCTCTGAAAACACAAAAAACACAATTAAAGCAACTGTACAAAAAATTAAAATGTGTTTGTGGGAGGACCAAAGGGGGAGTTGTCACCCCCAAACGGGTGTACTCAATTATGCCCTGTACTCACCATTGAAGCAGAGAGTAGCCCCTACTTCACCAACCTGTGTTCGGCCACCCCTGCTGCATTCAGTGCCCACGTTGAAGAGCTGTACCGTGAGCATGGATATTTATAAATGTTACATCAATTGTCCTAAAAAAAGGTCTTTGGATGCACTCTCTATTACAGTCACTGTCCAGAAATAGTATAGTATAAATCTTATACATGCTACAATATTTCATATTTCAAATCTTACTTATTGTGTTCCATTAGACAAGAGCAATCATGCAAAAAAAATAGAACCCATTAAATACTACAAGAATAGTTTGTATTAAGACATGAAGCATGAAGGTAGTGTTTATTTTAAGAAAGCATGCCGCATACCTCATGATTTAAAACTTAAAATGCAGGAGAGGACTGATCCATGATCTTTGTTTTAATAAGTAGATACACCAAATTCAAATATAAGAAAAATAAATTGAATATGGAGTGGTCTGTCATCATACAATATTAAATAGTTCAAATGATTTTTTAGAAAAATTGGGTTCCCCAAAGACTAAAAAAATGTCATTAACATAACAAAAAAGAAGGAAAAAAAACTTAACAGATAACAATACAATAAAACAAGTCTGTACATGTAAAAAATCAAAAACTGCTGGAAAGCTGGGGAAATCACTTTCCATTTTGAGGATAGGAACTTCTCTGTGTCATCTTCTTTATGCACAATGTACCAGAAAAAAGAAAATGGTGTTCCCCACAGCTGGGGCCCTAAGGAGCCGCCCATTCTGGCACATGTAAAAAATGTAAGGGCATGAGTCCGCACTGTAATGTTTAAAAAGCGCTACTAACTTCCAACCCCGCATTTATCACTAAACTGTACGAGCAGTACAGAACTTAAATAACCCCACTGTCGTAAAAACCCTAATAGACTTCCAAAACGGTGCACCTCACAAAAAAAGTCGAGCAGTACAAACTGTAATACCCACGTACTGTTTAAGAGGCACTACTGCTTTCAATCACTGTTTTCCCCCACAAATACTTTAAAAAGGGGGAGACAGAACGTTGTACTGCCTGTGCTGTAGGAGTTGCTACGACTGCTAATTCTGCAGCAAAGTAAATTATTATAGAAATTTTACACAGAACTCATCCATAGGTAAACTGCTTTTTACTTTCTTCCTTTAAAAAAAACACAGTTTGCCAGTATCAATTTATGTAAAAATAACTGAAACATAGTTGCTAGTATGAGGGTAATAGAAAGATGCTGGCTATTTTTTAAGCCAATCTTTTTTTACCCTCCCTTGGATTTTCTGAGCTTGATATCCTGCTTAATATAATGGCTTTCAGGGCAAAAAGTAAACGCCTGATGAAAGGAGTTTTGTTTTTTTTTTTTCCCCCAAATTAAACATCACAGCTTTATTGCCCCGTTTTCGACCTACAACAAGAAACCCAGCGCAAGCACCTAAAAAGTAATACTACTTCAACAACAGATTTTGCTGCTAAGCGGTGTCTTCAGGAGACAGAGATTAATGGCAGAAGCTAAATAACAGCTCAAAGATTTATAACCTTTTATTGTGATGTTACAGGCTGTTTCCAATATACAGTATACCCCAATACCAATCCCATTATCACTTACTCATAAGCTTCCGCTAGTGGCCATTAATAGGAAGTACTAACTTAAGACGAATAAAAGAAAGATATCTTAAATAATACCATTTCCATCCTCAAAGTATTGAAGGCAATAAGAAAACAATGTACGGATGCAGCAGAGTTTAACTTGACAGTGGTATCATGGCTTTCCATGTTATCTGCTCTTATCACAAAACAAAGGCCACTAAAAAGCATTGAAAGAAGAGATAACATTCTGTGCTGTGATATCATGGTGCATTTTAATTTCATATTCAGTTGTGACAGTATAATCCACATTGTGAAATGAATCAAGTAAGCATAAAGATATCACCTACATTCCCAAATATTAATAATTATCATATTAATCATTTACATGTCTAATCTCTACAAGATCTGGTAATCATAGTAATTCCCTTACCTAAAATTACATTATTTTAGTAATTAATAACATGTTCAAAAAACAATAAGAATGGGAAAAAAGTTTTTTTTAATTGAAATCATGCCTCTTAAATCACTGAAGAATTAGGTTGTTGCATCATCTAGACCAAACTTTATAAAAATTCCCTTGAAAATCCACATTTGGTCCTTAGGACTTAAACTTTTTAACCTAAAAATCTATCAAACTTCAAAAGTTTCCTATTTAGGTTACCTATACAAGGACCCAAATTAATTGTTTTGTACACCCCAGCAATTAATTAGTTGATGTTACATCCACGTACCTCATTAAAATGTCTATCAAGTGGTGCATCATTCCTCTTATTGATGGTACTCATGTTTTAAGAACCTACAAAGTAATTCTTGCAGGGCTTTGCCCACATACAATTTTGAGCAACCACTACTAATAATGTAAATTATGCCAGTGGAGCGACAATTTAAAAATCCCGAATCTCACATTTGTATCCATCTACAGGAATCATGAACTCTAAAAATCTACAAAAATGACTCTCTACAAGGATATGAACCAATAGTCTTTGATGTCAACCATATGTCATTATGCTTGATATCACTAAGATGACTATGTATGAGTATGTCCCTCATATTGGGCCCCATTTTTTATGTGATCCTGATTTGACAAATGTTCTCATCTCTTCAAATTAAATGCTCTATTATAAATCTTCCTCATGGGTTTTCTTTAGGTGGACCCTGGAAGAAAATCTAGACAAAAGATTCTTACATTCTCTTTGAAAGTTAGCATCATTAAAGGGGTTGTCTCGCTACAAGGATTGCTTTTTATGTTAAAGATCTTGCTAAAACAAGTCACTTTGCAATATGTGATCAGTAACAGTGTCCTACCTATTCCTAGATATCCTCTCTTGTATGGGTTGCATCAGCTCCTCAGGTCGCTATAGCTACAGACCTGTTTGATCTATCCTGATAGGCTGCCAGCACTGGTTGCTGTAGCTACAGACCTGGCTTCTACTACAGCCTAGTAAAAGCCAGTAAACACGCCCCTGAATTAAAATTGAAACCAACCGCGGAAGCTGTTAAAGAGTTTCATGTAGATGAACCCCCTTTAAAGCGCCCCGGCAGGGGCCTTAAAAAAAAATTTTAAATTAATACTATTCCTCAAAGGCACAGGGTGTCAGCATTGCCAATGTAAAAGGCTATTTGTGGACATTTCTTTTCTTACAAAATCTCTGTTTGAATCCAACTCTCTTCATCTAAAAGATTTTCAAATCTAAAACATTAAGATACTTGTGAATTTCTTGTGTAAATTTAAAAACTAAATAATTATTATTTAAATCATTGTTATTTAGTGTACTGACAGATTCCTCAAAAAGTGAAATCTCCCCACTCTATAATATTAACACATCATCAATAAACCTCCACCAAAAATCATGTTTAATGTGCTCAATTAGTTGTTTATCAAAGTCCTCTCTGTCCTCCCACCACCCTAAAAAAGATAAGCATAAGTCAATCCACAAGTCGTTCCCATTATGGTTGCTTTTACCTAAGAGTAAAAAGTGTTCTGAAACAAAAGATAGTTGGGCATCAGGGAAATCTTATTAGATTCAGAGCAAAATTATTGTGTGCCTCAAAAATTATATTTCTAGTACTGAGGAAACACTTTACTACAATAATCCACAGTTCCTGTTTAATACTACTATGCAAAGCTTCCATATCCAAACCAGCCAAATAAGTGGTGTCTGTTGCAATAATATCTTGCTAACTATATCTTTTGTAATTTTAGGAAATAGAATAAAGAATATACAAGTAGACTTTGACAGATCACAACCTCTTTAATCTTTTGATCACACATGATGGTACTGTAACGTTATGGTGCAAAGCCCTTTAATGCACCATGACGTCCAGGGACGTCATGGAGATTATGTGGGCACAACTCCTGTGTCTGCATGATCTCTGCAGGAGCCCAGTGGTGATTGACAGCCGGGCTCTTGCAACTGCGGTCGGAAGCGGAGATAACTCTGTTCCCAGCAGATTAACCCCTTAATTGCCACAAATAGCAATCACAGCAGCTAGGGCTTTATGACAGAGAGAGGGCCCTCCATCAGAACCCCAGCAATGAAATCGTAGGGTTCCAGTGGTTTCCATGGCAAACAGAGGTCATACAATCACCTCCGTGTTGTCTATGACATCATTTTGCCAGGCACTGCCCAGGGGAGCGGAGTCTGACAGTTGGTATAATACACTGCAGCATAGATATCATGCAATGTATTATACCTGAGTTATACCAGTGATCTAATGATCGCTAAGTATAGTCCCTTAGTGGGACGAGTGAAAAAAATAAAAAATAAATAAAAAATAAAAGTGTAAAAAATATAAAAATAAAATACACAATAAGACATGCACACTGCCCTTTACCCATTACAAACACCAATCACCCCCAAAAAGTGCAAATATTTGTTATTGTCATGTGCGTAATGACCTATCCTATAAATCTGTCATGTTACTTTACATGTGCAGTAACAGCGTAAAAAAATGAGAAAAAAAAATGGCAGAATTGCAATTTTTGCTTATTCTGCTGCACATGAATAAAGAGACTAAAGAGAGAATAAAAAGTCATATAAACCACAAGGGAATACCAATGAAAACGTCAGTGTGTCCCGCAAATAAAAAGACCTTACGCAACTCTGTATATGTTTATTTATAAAAATAAAAAAGTTATGGCTATCAGAAGATAGCAATACATAAATATTATTTTACAATAAAAACATGTTTTTTTTAACTGCTACAACATTAAAAAATAATATAAACTGCTTATCGCCACAATCGTATTATCCAGCTGAGTAAACCTAACATGTCATGTGTATTGCACAGTGAGCGCTGTAAAAATTAAAAAACACCATTAGGATTGCTATATTTTCTTCACCCTGCCTTCCATAAACGGGTTCAAAGGCAATCAAAAAGTCATGTTTCCCCCAAAAATTATACCGCTAAAAACATTTACTGAAGCCGGAAAAAACAAGCCCCTAAACAGCTCTGTACACAGAAAAATAAAAAAGTTAAGGCTCTCAGACTATGGAGATACAAAAACTCGTTTTCTTTTCTAAATAAAAATGTTTTTATTGTGTAAAAGCAGTAAAATGTAAACAAATATACAAATTGGGAATCAATGTAAACATATCATCATGCTAAGTAAAGTTAGCATGTCATTTATACCACATGATGACCGCTGTAACAAATAAAAATAAAAACACTACCAAGATAACTGTATTTTGTTCATTCTGGCTCCAAAAAACCTTGATTACAAGAGATCAAAACATCATATAAACCCCACAATGGCACCAATAAAAATGCCAACTCATTCCACAAAAAAACAAGTCCTTAATCAGCTCCATAAACAAAAAAATAAAAAAGTTACAGCTATCAGACTACATAAACATGCAATTTTTTACAAACCCTATTGTGTAAAAGTAGCAAAACATAAAAAACTATATAAAATTTATATAATTATTAGTGTTGAGCGATTTTTATCGACAAAGTTGAAAACGGCACGGTTTTTTTGTTGATCCGATTTTTTCGATCACGCGATTTAAATTTAGGTTAAAATCTGCGCATATTCTTATTTATATCGAGCATTTTCGCCGCTTCCGTCATTTTGGCGGCCAGCAAATAGCTTAGAGTAATAGCGCAGGGTGAGCTGTGTGTGCGACGTCATGACTGGGATGTGTAATGTTGCGATTGGCTGGAAAAACCACATGACCTCGTTTTACATAGAACAGCGCTTCCTGTTCTGCCTCAGTGTGTGTCAGCGTCTCATAGGAATAGGACGTGCGCTCTGCCTCTGTTCCAAACAGCTCAGCAAACAGCACTCAGAGACATTGTTTGTTCACAGAGACAGCTAACTTTTAGCTGTGAACCTTAGAACGTAGGTAGATTAGAGTTTGCAGATTTTTAGGTAGTTAGGCTGAGAATTTTAAAGGAGCATCTAGCCCTGTAAAAGTCAAGGGGGGTAGCAGAGGGGGAGGGGGGGGCGCAGGCGAAACACAGAAAAAGGCTCTTTAAACCCCTTAAGGACCCAGACTGTTTTGACCTTCCTGACACAGCCTATTTTTTAAATCTGTCATGTGTCTATTTATGGTGAGAATAACTTTTTGACACTTTTACCTATTATGTGATTAAGAGATTTGTTTCTGTGGGACACATTCCCCGTGCTTAAAGTTAGTAAGAAATTTTTATCCATACAATCTTGTTTGTTTGTGAATAATATAAAATTTCATCGAAATTTGGTAAAAAATTTGCGATTTTGAAGTTGCAAAATTTTCTGCATGCAAGACAGATAATTATTCTCACAAAATAGTTTATAACTAGCATCTACCATATGTCCACTATAGGTTGCCATCATTTTTTTTAATGTCTTTTTTTTTTTTGCGGACATTAGTGGGCTTAGAAATTTAGTAGTAATTTCTCATCCATTTTCAAGAAAATTTGCAATTATACATTTTTTTAGGGACCACTCCAGTTCTGTGGGCTTGGAGGGGCCTGCATGTTAGATACCCCCATAAGTGACGCCCATCTGAGAAACAAGACACCTTAAACGTAATTACAATAATTACAAACACTATTTAGGAAGTTTGATAACCCTACGAAAATTTCACAGAAATTAAAGCAAAGTGGAAGGGAAATTTCAAAATTTCCCTTTTTTTGCGATTTTCAATATATATCCATTTTCACTGGAATACGGTATATGTGCCCAGGTCAATGCAACTTAATTTCTCTTCCCCCAGGTCTGCCGTTATTAGAGATAATACCATATGTGGCCCCAGTGCATTATTTGGCTCACCATAAGCCCCTGAATAGGAGGAGCACCTACTATAATATCTGGGGTATCATTTTCAAATACGATTTTATTTAGGCGCCATTCAGGTTTGGGGGACACCCTTAGGTGCTAAAACTTAATAAACACCCTAAATAGACGGGCAGATTGGAAAACTACACCCCTTAATGAATATATTCGGGGTGATTGAGTATATAGACCCCACAGGTGATTCACAAATTTTTTTTTAGCATAAGGCTGTGAAAATTAAAACAAAAAATTTTTTCAATAATCAGCACTTTTAGATTAAAATGTTTTATATTATTACAAGGAATCCTGGAAAAAAAGAACCCTAAAACTTTGTTAAGCAATTTCTTCCAAGTTGGAAATACCCTACATGTGGGTGTAAACTGACTGTTTGGGCGCATGGCAGGGGTATAGGGAGTGAAGGGCTATTGGCTTTTGGAACGAGATTTGGTTGGGGCCATGTCGCATTTGACAAGAGCCCCCAAAGTAGCGGAACAGGCTGAAACCTTCTGAAGTCGCCCCATTTTGGGATTAACAACCATCATGGATCTCATCTAGGGGTGTACTGTGCATTTTGGATGCACAGGTGTTCCATAGTTTTTTAGCATTGGCAATGAAAAGGGTGGAAAACGTAAGTTCGAGTCATTGTTTTTTGAGTTTCAATTTTACAGCATTCGCAGTGCAGTGTAAATGATGTGATAACTTTATATGGGGGTCGGTACAATTACAATGATATAGATTTAATATAGGTTTTTTCTGTTGTATTTACTTTTACACAACAGAAATACGTCTATATAAAATTGTGTTTTTATGTTGTCCTTTTCAGACAGCCCATACACTTTTTTATTTTGCTATGTGCAGAGCGTGTGTATGGGCTTGTTTTTTGCAGGATGAGTTTGAGTTTTTTTGGTACCATTATGGGGGGGCATATGATGTAGGTTTTTCTGAGATGTTTTGAACGAAATACAGCAAACTTGGTAGTGTGTTTGTTATTTTTTTTTTTTTATAGCGGTCACTGTACGGTTATTTGACATGGTAGCTTTACTCAAGCAGGTCAAATACGTTACACGATACCCAATTGTATATATTTTTATGTTTTACTGCTTTTATACAATAAACACACTTTTATTCAACCAGGGAAAATACGTTTTGCAAAAAAAAAAATCGCCATAGTCTGAGGCCATAACTTTTAAATTTTTCTGTGCTTGGAAGCTGTGTAGGGACTTGTTTTTTGTGAGATGAGTTGACGTTTTTATAGTATCATTTTTTGGGGGGACAAGGCTTTTTGATCGCTTTTAAATCCATTTTTGGAGGAAAGGGTGAAGAAAATACTGCAATCCTAGTAGTGTTTTATTATTTTTATTTTTTAACAGGGTCACCTTGCACGTATCCTGATAAGTTAGCTTTACTCTTTGTGTTGCTATGATTATGGCGATACCCTATTTATATAGTTTTTTTTTGTTGAATGCACTTTAAAAAAAAAAGAAAAGTGTTTTTAAGTGTGTAAACAATATTTATGCATCGCTATCTTTCTGAGAGCTATTCATTTCTTTATTTTTCCGTATACTGAGCTGTATAAGGACTTTTTTTTTGCGGTATGAACTGACATTTTAATGGGTACAACTTTGCGTTTCTAGGAGTTTTGATCGCTTTTTATTCATTTTATGTGATGCGAGGATGAGCAATATCTTAATTCTGTGAATGTTTTTTTTTTTTACGGCATACACCGTACGGTGTTAATTAACATGACAAATTTATAGGGCAGGTCGTTTCGCATGCGGCGATACCAAATATGGTACTTTATTTATTTTTGATATTTTTGGGGCGATTGGCGTTTGTAAAGGGGGAGGAAATGGGCGGGTGTACGTATTTTTATTTATATTTTTTCGTTGTTTGTGGTTTTACTTGTTTTTTCACTTTTTCACATTTTTATTTTACTTTTTCCCATTAGGGGATTTGAATGAGAGATCTTTAGATCTCTCATTCAATAGGAATCAGTGCATAGCTTGTTGCTATGACTGGTTCCATATGACAACTGTCAGTCACGATTGCGGGCCATGCCCACAGGGCACGCCGGGCATCGTTGACGTCACAGACAACCCGGAAGGCATTCATCTGCTTCCGGGCTGTCTTCATGAGGGCAGGAGCTGCAGGATCGTGCTATCCATGCGCTGCTGCACCCGACAGAAACGCAGGAGAGCGATCTTCCTTCTGCGTCTCTCTTATTATTGCGACCCGATCGTCCCGATAATTAAGGGGTTAACCTGGCCACCCCGAAGCAATCCGGGGTCGGGGCCGACCGCTGAGGATGTCAGCTGTAATTTATACTTGATTTAGAGTCGCGCGGTCCTCAGGAGTTCCATACTCCAGGTGCGTGAAACCCCCAAACAACCTGGAAGTATGGATTCGTCTAAGGTCGTTAAGGGGTTTTTAAAGGATACGGA
Source organism: Phyllomedusa bahiana (assembly GCA_025379985.1). Classification (NCBI taxonomy): domain Eukaryota; kingdom Metazoa; phylum Chordata; class Amphibia; order Anura; family Hylidae; genus Phyllomedusa; species Phyllomedusa bahiana. Next base: position 37,107 of record JAODAL010014211.1, read on the forward strand.
TATTGTGCACCCAGACTTAGTGTAGACATTGCATTGCCAATAGGTTTTATTAACAGTTTTCTGTTGAAATATACTTGGATGTTATATATTAAATTTATATGGGAAGCCTGAACTTATATTAGGATACAGATCTTTTCTAGTAACTGCAGGTCTATTTGTTGGTGCAAAAAACTTCATTTTTTATCCGTATAAATTTCAAGATATGTGTTTTTTTCAATTTTGGTCAGTCAAAGCTTTGTTGATAGAGTACTTGCACTTTAATTGAATCCAGCAATTTTGTAGTAACCACAGGTGTATTGATAGGTGCCAAAAATACCTTTTTTTATCCGTATACATTTAAGATAGTGTTTTTTTCACATTTGGGCGCAGGGCAGCTTTGTTGTTTGAGACATCGTGCAGTTAAATTTCATTCAGCAATTTTGTAGTCACCACAGGTGTAATTGATAGGTGCAAAAAAATACCGTTTTATTTCCGTATACATTTCAGATAGGTGTTTTTTTCAACTTTGGCGGCAGGCCAGGCTTTCGTTGATAAAGCTAACTTGCAGTTAAATTTGGAATTCCTGCAATTTGTAGTCACCCAGGTGTATTGAAGGTGCCAAAAATAGCTTTTATTATAGTAACATTTCAGATACGTGTTTTTTTCACTTTGGGGGCAGGCCAGCTTTGTTGATTTGAGCCAACTTGCAGTTAAATTGAATCCAGCAATTTTGTAGTCATCACAGGTGTATTGATATGTGCCAAAAAATACATTTTATTATCCATATACTTTTCAGATAGTGTTTTTCTTCAGTTTGGCGCAAGCCAGCTTTGTTGATAGAGGTTCCTTGCAGTTTAAATTTGGAATCCAGCAAATTTTGTAGTCACCACAGAAAGTAATTGATAGGTGCCAAAAATACAGTTTTATTATCGTATACATTTCAGATAGGTGTTTTTTTCACTTTTGGTTCAGGTCAAGCTTTGTTGATAGGGTTACCTTGCACTTAAATTTGAATACAGCATTTGTTTTGACTTTAGGGATTTGTGAATAGCTGTGATTTGCCGTCTTTTAATAAGAGACTTTCAAAAGTATTCCATACCTTCTCAAATTTTTATATTTCTGAACCATGGAGCGAAATTCAGGTGGTAAGCGAGAAGAGGCGGGTAGGGGACATAGAGGTAGAGGTACGAGAGGAAGTGCTCATTCCCAGTCTGCTGGCGACAACACGCATGCCAGCGGATCGTCGGTTGCAGGACAGTAGGCTGTCATCGCTGGTTCAGGGCCCTGTAAATCTCAGTAACGAACAGCGTCGCCTATCTGTTCTCAGTGGTTAATGCCAACCTGCATCCAGCAGTTTACCTCTCGTCATCACAGTCACGACAACAGATGTCTTCATCAGCATCATCAGATCCGTCCAACATGAAGCGAATGGCAGCCCAAATGTCAAATGTGTACCCACCACCGTGGATAAATCAATTTCTGAAGACTTCTTTGATGGACAAAATTGCGGTTGGGGGTTAGAAGGCAATTTCCAAAGACCAAGGAGGCAAAAGAGGATGATTTTGTCTGCTCTGACGCCCTGTTACTGATGCCATCAGAGGAGGAGAAGGAAGCCGGTCAATCGGCAAAAATCCCATGATGATGATGATGACATTGCGGATCCATCGTGGTCTTTTCCGTAGAATTTGCTTGTGAGCACTTCATCACTGGACGAGGAGGAAGACGATAGGGTAGTGTCAAATTACGGGTCCCGCCTCAAATAAGGGAGAGGGCGGTCGCACAAAGTCCGACTGATATGATTCCGCCAGCCACAGTCAGCGGGAAACCCCGCTCCTCGTATATCGCCGTCAAAAAGGTCCAGGGACTTCAAGCCTGGGCCTTCTTGAGCAAGCCTCTGATTCACCCCAGCCGATGTCATATGCCGGCCTTTGCCGAAAAAGCATAAGTTAGAGGCAAGAATATTACGTTTTAACCACCACACATGTCACATGGAGGCGGAAAGCATGAGTTGAAATGTGGCAACACTTGGCCAAAAAAGCCAGACCGACGCCGGGCCTTTCCAAACACTGTCACAACCTCTGTTCCGCCTCCTTCCTCCTCCGCCACACAAGCGTTCCTCATCTACACATGTCTTTTCAGAGTCTTTGATCAGCCTCCGCTTCAGCCTCCACCGACGCCCGAGTACCACCTGTCATCCACCAGAGACCACATCCTAACCCTTCTCCTCCCGACAGTTTGACGACTTGCTCGGCGTACAGCGGCCAGTGTCTAGCACGCCAGCCTTCTGTTCTTCCGGTTTGGGAGAAGAAGAAAACACTTTAACCCAAACCAATCTCAAAGCAAAAACCTGAAATGTCGGCATGCCAGGCTTTTGGCCTGGAAATGATTGCCTTTCCGTTGGTGGTCACAGATGGGTCCGCCAAGTAATGGCCCTTGCCCTGCCCCCAATAACAGATGCGAGCAGGCATTTCTTTGCCAGAAAGCCCCACTGCCCTGGCCACCCGTGCATACTCTAAATTTCAAGCGAGTTGTTTTGCATCTTGTCGGAAAGTCCATATCAACAACCATCACATTGGACTAGTAAGCACAGCCAAGGCTGTATATCTCTGATGACAGTTCACTGGGTGAAGCTTGGGTGGATGTCTCTGGGGTGACGGTGGCTCTCAGGCTTTGGTGCACGCTCTTCAAAACCGCAGGAATGGTGTGGGCTTCTTTCCCCCGAGGGTCCTCTGGTGGGCATCACGTGCCCAGAGAAACCAGAGCCGGGTTGAAATTAATCTGTCTTGGAGACCATCCACCACACAGGTCAAAGGAGATGTGGACGGTCTCCGAACGAGACCGAGCAAATGGCTGGGTGACAAGAACTTTGTGCCAGGCAAGGGGTGAGCGATAACGGGCGAAATCTGCTGGCCGCCCTTAAGTTCACGGTAGGTGGAGCACATCCCTTGCATGGCACATGTCATGACCTGTCGTCGGAAAATTTTAAAGCACTACCCGTGTTCTGGACTGCCTGCTGAAGAAGGCTCGCTCAAGGTCTGAAGTTCGCACTTCCGGCTGTTCGCACCCTGCTTCGTCCCGCCTGGCTGCGTTGCAGCGTATGCTCGGCCTCCCCGTCAACCATCTCATTTTTGACCCGGCAACACGCTGGAATTCCACCTCCACATGCTCCAGTGTTTGTGGGAGCAGCACAATGCAATTACGCAGGTACGAAGGCGACCACATGGCCTGAAAAAGCAGCGGTGCGGACCTGGGGTGTTGAGCCACCGAGAGTGGTGGCTAGGTTGGAAAGAGCTATGCACTATCATTGCCAGTTTTGAAGAAGCCACAAATGGTTCAGTGCGGACCGATGCCCTGTCAGCATGAGCATTTGGTGATCTTAGTTCTGGAAACGATCGTTGGACACTTTGAAACACATCAGGTCCCGCAGAACGCGGAGGAGGAGACGGGACACAGATGCGGGGACAAGGAGGTCTTTCTCTCCGTCGTTTCCACAATGCCCGACAGTTTCATAATTTTATCGGTCTTCATTAGGCTGATGGTTCGGGGTCCAGGGCTAGTGCAAGGCGGCGCCTCAGCTCTCAGGGTGATCATTTGAGGCAAGTCAGGGCTGTGTTGAAGACTGTGCCGGATGTCAGGGAGGAGGAGGAGGCAGGAGGTATCTAGACACTGCGTTACCGACGTCCCTGCCTGAAAAAGAGTTTGGCGCGAATTTGCGGCGGAGGAGGAAGATGAGGAAGATGAGTTTGCTAGTGCCCCTCGACCCAGAGGCTTGGGAAATCAAGGCTCCATCTCTCACATGAGTGTTTGGATGCTCCATTTCCTCCAACATTGATCCTCGCATTAAGGCCATAAATGAACAACAGTTACTGGGTGGCCACCTCCCTGGATTCTGGTACAAAACAAAACTCAGCACTCTCTTCCACCAATAGAGAGTAAAAATGCAGGAAAATGGGTTACCTTGGCTGATTGATCAACTGGAAATCTGTTGTGTCTGCTTCAAGGTTCTTCAAATGTCACGGTGGAACATCGGAGCGACGAGACAGGCAGTAGAGTGCAAAGTGGCCGTAGCAGCTGCAGCAGCCAGCATGCAAGGTGGCAGAAGCCTAATGGGTGACCTATGGCAATCTTTATTTACCACATCACCAACGATGCAATGCAGGGCACACATCCCAAACACACAGAGACCAGCAATCACCCATGTCATCATGGACTAGAACGCAACTATCTGCGTCTTCACAGATGTTTTGTGTGTGTTCCGGCACCAAAAAGACTTCTGGGTATCCAAAATGGACGAATGGCCCGAGGCTCGCTTGCCATGCCATAGAGGTGTTGTCCTGCCCTGCAGCCAGGTTCATATCTGAGCGGACCTTCAGCCACAGCTGGAGGAGTCATTACAGACAAACGCATCCGGCTTTCCACAGATAATGTGGATCATTTGACTTTCATCATGATGAATCAGGCATGGATCTCTGATGATGTTGTAGCCCATTGCGAGGTCACCGATTAGTTGCAGTCTACTTCAACTTCCTCTTCAAACAGAAATGGTCCTCTTGAAAATTGTTTTTAAATGATCATTTACTACTGCATTTTTATTCTCTTTTCCCAACAGTTCATTTTGCTGGTTTTCGGTGTGGGACTGTAAAATGACAGGCAAGGTTTCATGTCAACAACGTATTCCATGTACTCACTTTATCTTGAAGTTTTCGCATGTCAATGGTTTTGAGGTCATAGTTGCTGTGAGATACAGCTTTTAATTATGGTCCTTTGGAACAGAAATGTGGCTTCTAAGTGGCATTTCTCCTCACAATTTTTAATAGTGGCTGGAGAAGTCATTTTATAATTTTGTGGGGTCATGTTGCTGTGAGATATAGCAATATCGTGGTCCTTTGGAACAGAAATTGGCTTCTAAGTGGCATTTCTCCCCACCCAATTTTTTATCAGTGGCTGAGAAAGTCATATTTATAATTTTTTGGGGTCATGTTGTGTGAGATACAGCATAATCATGGTCCTTTGGAACAGAAATGTGGCTTTTAAGGTGGCATTTCTCATTCACAACTCTTTAACAGTGGCTGTGGAGATCATTTTTATATATTTTTTGTGGGTTCATGGTTCTTGAGATACAGCTATAATAATGGTCCTTTGGGAACAGAAATGTGGCTTTTAAGTGGCAATTTCTCCTGCACAATTTTTAACAGTGGCTGAGAAGTCACATTTATAATTTTTTGGGGTCATGTTGCTTTGAAATGCAGCAATACTATAGGTCCTATTATAAAAAAAAAAATTGTTTCTAACAGACATTTGTTCTTCACAATTGTCAAAAGTGGATCATGGGTCATGTTTGACATTTTTGGGGGGCAATTTTGCTGTGAAATGCAGCTAGAACTACAGGTCCTATTGTAAAAAATGTGTTTCTAACGACCATTTGTACTTCACAATGTCAGTGTGGCTCAAGGGTGATGGTGCTGTCAGAAACAGGAATAGGTAGGACAATGTTAAGGACACATTTTGCAAAATGACTTGTTTTTGCAAGATCTTTAACATAGCTAGCAATCCCTGTATTGGAGACAACCCATTTAATACAATTAAAAAAAAAAGAGAAACAAAGACATGGTGGGATTCCATCCTATTTTAAAAATGTGTTTTCTAGAATTAAACTACTAAAAAACTTGCATGTCTAAAAAATAGCTGGTAAAAAAATTCTCTGAATTGTACAAGGGAGGTACAGATAGACTTGACCAGATGCTAGGTTATTCAGAGGAAATGGAGTATGGAACACGGAGAGGAGACAAAGAACAGAGACCATTTACCTCCAGCACGTTGAGGTTCTTAAAAAATGAGATAAAGAATCGAGAAAAGGGCACCTGGCGTGGAACAGGATCGTTACCACAGTATTTCCAAGGGATGCTCAATTGGTCCGCACTCATAAGGAGAAAGCGGTGGAAGGGCAAGCACTACCCGGTCTTGATGTGTACTGAGGAAGGCTAGAGGTCTTACCTATGCACCTTTCCGTTTCCGCACTCTGCTCGTACGCTGTTTTACGTTGCTGCGTATAAGGGCATTTGTTACTGTGTACATAGGAAGACGGAAGAAGCCTGGGCTCGATCACCGGCACCACTGTATCTCAGGCCCTGGCTGCTGAAACTGCGTGTTAATCAGATGGACAGACGCTAGGCATGGGCTCTCACTGCACCCACTGTAACTCGGCCCCTGGAGCTGAACTGCGTGTTAATAGATGACAGACGCTAGCCTGGGCTCTCACCACACTCACTGTAAGTATGGCCTGGCAGCTGGTCCTCCGTTTTAACAGATGGATGACGTCAGCATGGCTCTCACCGTTAAGGGAAATCAGGAGGAGCTTCAATTTCTCTAAAAATCAGATTTTGAAAAAGGTGAATTCTGTGAGGTTATAGTAGTTTCAATAAAAGGGCTCCAGGCTGGAAACAAATTGCACAATTTGAGGATTAAAATTTTCTGGGGCTGGAGTCACTATGGGGTCGAATCATGTGATCTCCAGGGGAGTCTGTCCCTAATGACTGAGAAGGATGTTGGAGGAATATGAAAAAACATTGAATTGTTTGGATGAATCACTCTCGATGCCAGGAGGCAAATGTCTTCTCAACTAAGAAGTGTTTTGGGGATGATTAGGACATTTTTATTACTTATGGGGTGTGCGGACGAATTAACACATCTACAGTACACGAGTAAAAAATACCTTTAAAAACTGCAGGGAGGGGTGTTGTTGTTTATGTTATCACACTTGAAAAAACGCAAAATGATAATATGTAAAACTATAAATAAAACTTCCCTAAAATAAATTTCGTGGTAAACCAATGTCAGTTACCAAAAAATATACTAAATGACAGTCACTGTACAATTTAGACATGTGCCACTTTGTGATCTGTGGATCCAAACAGGTGTAAGGGTCATGCTGTGGCCCAGGTACAGATATTGTCAATGTCCAGTTCAAACTAAAATGTTGGTTGAAAGACTCCTTTTCCGCACTTTTTTAATCTGTGGGGTCAGACAGGTTTAATGTCATTCTGCGGTACAGGGGATAATAGTCAATGTCCAGTTCAACTAAAAATGGTGGATAAAGATCCTATTTCCGGCACTTTTTAATCTGGGGTTATGCAGGTGGGGCTCGTGCTGTGGCCCAGGACAGGTATAGGCAGTGTCCCAGTGAAAACTAAATGGGTGGTGAAAGACTCCCTTTTTTCCAGGCACTATTTAATCTGGGGTTCATGCCAGGTTTGGGGCTCATGCTGTGGCCAGAGACAGGTTAGTCAATGTCCAGTGAAACTAAAATGGTGGTTCAAAGATCCTTTTTGCGTCACTTTTTAAATCTGGGGTCATGCGGTTTGGGGCTTCATGCTGTTGGGCCCCCCCCCCCACCCCCCCCCCCCCCCCCCTTGGACAGGTATAGTCATGTCCGTTGAAACTAAATGGTGGTTCAAAAATCCCTTTTTACGGCACTTTTTCACTGGGGGTCATGCAGGTTTGGGGCTCAATGGATGTGGCCCAGGACAGTATATCATGTCCAGTGACATAAAATGGTGGTTGAAAGACTCCTTTTCCGGCATTTTTAAATCTGTGAGTCAGAAAGGTTTGAATGGTCATACTGTGGTACAGGAAAGGCATAGGTCAATGTCCAGTTCAACCTAAAATGGTGGTTGAAAGCTCCTTTTTCGGCACTTTTTAAAAATGGGGGTAATGCAGGTTTGGGGTCATGCTGCGTTCCAGGACAGGATATTCAATGTCAAGTTAAAGTAAAATGGTGGTTTCAAATCATACTGCCTTTTGGCCCTTTTTAATTTGTGGGTCATGCATGGTTAAGGTCAGGCTGTGGTACAAGGCAGGGATAGTGAATGGTCTGTGACTTTTTTTCTGCGGCTTTTATAACCTATGTGTGTTGATTAAGATGTAGCATGGTATCATTTGACTGTTGTGGATGTTAATTCCAGCTTCTCCAGCCCTGTTTAGGGTGTAATAATGATGGTGTTGTTCCTCTCCCATAGACTTTAATGGTAATTGGCGATTATTTCTATTATCGACTATCCGGATATCGTCTTGATTAATTGCTGATATCGACTATGGACCCGATGACGATAGTCAACGTAATTTCGCTCATCACTAATTATTATATTATTAATATTATTTTTATTATTATAGAGTTTGGCGAATCGATTCTAACGAAGTGGAATTCGTTTAGAATTTCAGGAAACTTCGATTCTGAACGAAGTCGAAGCTTGGGGTGGTTCGCGGGAACGAATCGTGTTTTTAATTGATAAAATGGCTGCAAGCAACAGGGCATTAAAATGGGGCAAAGAACCTCTGGGAGGAAGAAAGGAACATACTCAATGACATGTGCAGAGATGAAGCCAATCAGAGCCCCGGCGGATTCTGTGATGTCACTGCACTTATATAAGTCCGGGCGCGACGCTGGCAGTTCACACTGCTCTCACTGTGCTGTGTAGGGAAGCTGCTGAGATCTCACACTAAATAACTCATTTTTATACAGCGATTTTTGGGGGGGTGTCACAGCTTGTCTCAGAGACTGCTTCTCTTACATTTTGATTTTGTGGGTTATTGGAATTGAAGTCCAGTGTGCGTCCAATTCAGCTGCATATACATTTTAATACTATCTGCTCAGTTCTTGAGCATATTGAATATCCAACGGTTATCTAAGCCTGTTGCTGTTGTATTCAGTTAAAGAAACAGCGTTTTTACAATCCAAAATACATTAATTTTTTGGCTGCTCATTTCTTTTGCGAAATTTTAGATCTAGGGGTTAATTAAGCATTGTTCTGCTGTTGTGATCACTAAAAGAAACTGGTGTTTTTCAACGCCAAAGAAGAAATTTTGCCTGTAGCTTTAATTCTTTATCGAAGGTTAATTAAGCGTTTTTCTGCTTTTGTGCTCTTTTAAAATAACACCGTTTAACACGCTACAAAACGGGTTTAATTTTTTGGCAGCACATTTCTTTTGCGCGATTTAAATCCAAGGGTTAACTATGTATTTTTCTGCAGTTGTAGTCAGTAAAAGAAAGGTTGTTTTTCAATGCCAAAGAAGAAATTTTGGCTGTAGCATAATTCATATACGAAGGTTAATTAAGCGTTTTTTCTGCTGTTGTGCTCTGAAAAATTACACGCCGTTTTAACATGCTACAAAGCTGGTAATTTTGGGGAGCACATTTCTTTGCAATTTACATCCAAGGGTTATCTATGTATTTTTCTGCAGTTGTTGTCAGTTAAAGAAACAGTGTTTTTCACGCCATAGAAGAAATTTTGAATGTAGCATAATTCATATCCGAAGGTTAATTAAGCCTGTTTGTGCTTTATATTCAGTAAAATACAACGAGTTTTTAAATGGGACATACAATAAATTTTTTTCCCGGCCATTTGTGGAGCGCAATTTATATCCAAGGTTACCCAAAACTTGTTAGTGGGTTCATTTGGAGTCAAATACAGGGTGTGTATTTATCATATACAGATATCTTCATTAAACAGAGTCTATACATTTTAGAACAAACAGTATGTCAGACAGAGAGGTGGCAGGCTCTTCATATGCGAGTTACAGTGGCACAAACATTCCTGGAGCAGGCCCAGGTCACAGCACAGTAAGGGGACGTCGCAACAGGGGTCACTCAGTGAGGCCAGAACTGCCAGTGTCATCTAGCGGCCGTGTGTTGTTCAGCAACCCAATGGTTCTTGATTGGTTGACTAGGTCATCCACTAACTCCCAGATGACATCTGAGAACCCCAGCCAAGAGTCGGTGGGAACTTCAGACACAACCCTAAGATGGCATGGCCCGGGAGCGGGTCAGCGGCCTCACCTGTCCTCAAAACCCCCCACTGTCCCATCCGGTTTTCCTCCCAGAGGATCTAAATATGTGGCTGGGCTCAGCGCCAATTAAAGCGAGGATGAACCCAAATTTTAGGAGGGCAGTCCAGCTACTTGGGAGAGAAGAAATGGGGCCAATATCCCTGCTTCTTGCAGTAGGCGGCAAAATAAGATGTGGGGAGTGGCATGGAGGGCATGTTGTGAGGGGTCAGCCTCTGCATACCAAGACCGTTTAGGAGGACAGCAATGAAGATGAAACAATAAAACGATGATTTATGTAGCCGACTGCACTTGGGAGCCGGGTGAAGCAAGGGCTTCATCATCGTCAGGAGAATAGGGCGTCAACTTGCGTGTCAGGCAGCAGCGCAGCCAGCAAGTGGGTTGTGTGGCCGTGAGTCAGCAGGGTAGCAGCAGTGTGAGGTCAAGAGCCAAGCGGCCGCTTCGCCGGTCCAAGACAGTAGCGGCACAGGGGCTCAGCGAGGCAGCGGCGGTAGTAGTCACTCAGTGCGGAGCGTTGACAGTAAAATCAGCTACTCGCCGGTGTGGCAGTTCTTTGCTAAGACACAGGAGGAGCCGAATATGGATATATGTAGAATCTGTGGGCAGAAAGTGAAGCGTGGCCAGGGAGCTAACGTTGGTACCACGGCCTGCGTCAACACATGCAGCGTCACCCTACCCGGGGGCCTGGGAGAAAAGTGGCTCAGATGTGGTGGTCCATCCTGCCGCCGCCGCAGCAGCAGCAGCGCCCAGTTGCACGCATCCCATTTCAGCCAGTCAAGGCTCCACCCCCTCTGCAGAAGGGAGCTGTTTCTCTTTGCCATCATCTCCCGGTCCAGACGCTCCTGCTCCTCGCTACTCATGGCGTTAGCAGTCGTTCAATGAGGTGATTGCAAAGAGACAACAGTATGCGTCCAACCATTCTAAGGTGCAGAAGCTGACCGTGCTCCTGTCCAAGTTGTTGGTACTGCAGTCCCTCCCTTTCCAAATGGTGGACTCTGCAACATTCAGAGAATAATGGCCTGTGCCGAGCTAAGGTGGAGAGTTAAAAGCCATAATTTATTTTCCAAAAAGGCAGTACCAGCCCTTCACAAATATGTAGAAACAGAAGGGTTGCCCTCCTAAGCTTATCTTTTTTTTCCCAATGCACGGCAGCGCGGACGTGTGGAGCTGAACATGGGCCGTTTTTTAAGGGGCCCACGGGTGAATGGCTTCCGCCCGGGGAAAACAACAATTGGAACGTTTTTTGTCAAACTCCCCTGCCCCTGCGCCAATGTCTGCCTCCTCCTCCCCCCACCACCACCACCACTCACCCTCCACAATACGCTCCACAAAAACCACATTTGAGGGCACGCCTGAAAAGGGCCAGGAAACTTTGCTGCACTTCATCCATTCCAAAAAAAGCCAGAACCCCCCCTTGAGTTGCAGTGGCAAACGCCTCCCCCAAAGAAACGCTGAAATGCTGTTTCCACCCTTTGAATTCCACCTCACATTTTTGACCACTGTAAAAAAACAGAGAAAGGCCTTTTAACAATTTTTTATAAAACCGGGCGGATTTTTGAGACCCAGCTGTGTAACTTGATTCAGCCAGTGGAAAGCTCATCGTGACAACTGCCTTTTGCTGAGGACAATCGAGGGGGCCACGTTATTTGTCAGCGGGGACCTTTTTTCCCACTGCGAAGGGAGATAAACTCAAATACATAAAAATCCTCCGTAGTCATTCCGCTGCCTATGTGCGGCATCGTCCCTCTCGATAGCCCTAGGGGGGTTCCTCAGTGCCACAAACACTCCCAAACCTGCTGGGGGAAAAGGGGGGGGGTCGAGCATACCAGCCCCATCGCAGAAACCTAAGTCTGGATCACTGAGAGCACTTCCTTCCCCCGCCAGTGGGTAGCACCCCCAGCAGCAGCAGCAGACCTGGAGCAACCTTGAAAAAACAGTGGTGCCACTTGGACACACTCTGTCACCCCAGTTAGAAGATCCCGGCACTGGCACCAATCTGGATGGGGTGGCCCAACTTGCCGATTTGCAGTGGAGAAGCTGTCCTCCCGCCATAGTGTGGATCAAAGTGGGGTTCATCGGCGGGGCCTCGTTCCCCCCAAGGAGAACCTGCTTGTCCAGGGGAAATGGGAAACTGCCCCTTTGTCAAGAAAAAATCAGGCGTGAGGGCCAGGATTTTTACACACCCAATGCCTTACGCAATTACATCACCTACCCCTCACCAAAATTTTGAGAAAAAAGCCCTGGGTTCAAACTACCTGCCTCACCTTTATTCTGAGCCGAAAACCCGCCTGATGCCCACATTGCACGTTTCTCCACTGCCTACCCCCATCTTTCCCAGGACGGTATTGCCACCCCCCCACACTCTCATTGGCCACCTATGCCCTCATGCCTGCTGCTCGGTCACCCCCCAAAACCCTACATTGGCCACTCTCTACCTCATGCGCTGCCCGCACCTCCACTTCTGTTATTGTCCACTCTGGGGTACACTGTTTTGCCACCCCCAAATGCCCATTGTGCCACTTCTGACCTCATGCTGCTCCCCCTGACCCCACAGTGTCATTGTCCACTCTCTGACCTCATGCTGTTGCTCCTTTCTCCCGTCACCCCCCCCGGTCCCCTTCTCTGTTTTTTGCCCCCTTTTTGTGCCACTCCTTATTGGGGCCCCCCACCCCCAAAGGAATTGGTTTGTCATTTTTTTTCCACTGGCCCCTTTACCTCATGCTTGCTGCCGGACCTCCAATTGTCATTGTGCCACCTGGGGCCTACCCTTTTGGGGCCCACCTTCGAATGTCATTGTGCCCTGTCTGACCTCACGGGGTGGGCTGCTGCCTACCTCCACATCGTCACAAATGTTCCACCTGAGCCCCACTTTTTTTTTTTCCAGGTCCCGAATGACTTTTCAGGGCTACATTCCCGCTTCGTTTTTTTGGTCGGTTTTGCCCTTTTAAACCCAGGAATTTTTAAAGTGAAGCTTTCAAAACGGGGGCAGTCATCTGGTGTCATACAAAACAAAACATTGTATAAACCAAACCAACTCCCTCTGCATATTTAAGCAGGCACAACTTCTACAGCACCCGCGCTCTGTCAAATACTGTTTTTAACGGATTCGTCCCAAAGTGGCAAATCAAATTTTTTTGAAAATTGCCACTCAATTTTCAACCGAAGTACAGCTCATAGGCTTTCATAATAAGAGCTGTCATCTTTGAGGTTTAAGACACAAATTTAACAAAATGCATTGTGACTGTGGCAACAAGTGACAAGACATTTGAGCTATATCACACTGCCCTGTAGCAACCTATATTTTAAGCTACCTGCCTAAACAGTTCTAGTAATGCTGTAGAACTAGGGCATCAACAAAATCACAAACTATACCTCATTGACGTTTGTGTTAGCTGCTTTAAAGCCTCAACAAAGGGGAGTTCCTCAAATAGGGGCCCCGCACCCTAGCGTAACAATTTCACTACAATTGTGCAACTTCCTTCAAAGGCATAAAACAAATGCATAGGGCTGCCATCACAAAACTAAACACATATATTGTGGAAGACAAAATATAATAAAAAAAAGATTTTTAAGAAAACATAGTGATATTTTCTTACAAACCCCTTAAAAAGGGGTTTTGGGCATGCGTTTACAGAGCCATAGCCAGATTTAGAATCACACATGTTATTTTGCCCGGGGCATTCTTAAATGGACACCCAGCCTGCTATTTCCTAACATTCCAGTTACCTTTTTAAATCCTTTTAACTCGGTCAGGTATACACAGGTTGAAACGCTCTAAAGAGTGTTTAATTAGCTAAATGATTACACTTTCAAAGTCTGTAGCTATAAATAAGACTCTGCAGGAGATGACTTATGATGGAGGGACTCAGTGACTGACGGCAGTTTAGAGCAATGAGAGATAAAAGAGAGAGATAGAGATGGTCATAACTAGAGAAATTTGTGCTCTGATAGGAGTTAAAGTCTTCTTTATCCCCTGACCAAAGACAAATCAACAAAGCAATGTATTTAAATAAAAGTCTTCAATTACCTGTCCCTACATGTTAAAAATTTGTCATTGAAGTGAGAAAATCCCTTTAAAGACTGCACATGGCCTTAACAGCATGTGAAAGGGCTGGGAGTCAGTGTCTCTGTCAAGCAGCTGAATTCTTCTCCTCTGGATGCTCTTGTTACTCCCAAAAATTTTTTAACTCTATTGGGGGCCCCAACAACTTGTAGTGGGACAGTGAGCCAATGTCTCTCTGCTTTACCATAGTTTTCAACTGTATGCACAATTTGGGGACACACATACAACTAAAAAATGGCACTGACTCAGAGATCTAGGGCTTATGTCCTGGATTCACAGGATAAACATAGACCTCCTAGGAAAGCATTACAGCGCCAGATATATGTCACTGTGCTGCTATATCCAGGATTATAGGGAGGTCTGTTTATATGTTACTCATAACCATTAAACTAAAAGGTGATGTCCAATAGAAGAAATATTTTCCAAGTAATCTCTGCTAAAGTTAGGAACTTTTTGTCATGTACTTTAATTCAATTTTCTGTGGGATTCTCAGATCGATAGTTCTATTTGTTTCAACACAGGAAATAGCTCTTTGTCAAGCCCAGAACATCAGGTGACTTTGTAGGGTTTAGCTTTCTACAGATTACACCCCTATAGACCTGCCTCCCAAGGCCTTACAGGGGTTTTCTTACCATGCTGTTTCAAAGAGCCACAGGTAGCTTCAGACTCACAATTCTTGGTTAGGCTGTGAGTGGTTCTGTAGCGGAGATTAACGCATTAGCTCAGCTCTTCTAGTAGAGTGACAGTGTTGAAGGCTTGTAAATAGCAGTGTGCAAGCAAGGCTTAAAACTTGTTATTAACTTAGGCAAACAAACTCATGTGCTAGAGTTAAGACTTAGCAGGGACTGACTCACCATAGTCGGACTGACTAACTGATGGCAGCTTGGACCAATGAGAGATAAGAGAAAGTAGGGAGATGTGGCTGATAACCTAGAGAAACTTGTGTAAACTAACAGCAGATAAAATCTTCCTTATCTCCTGAACAAAGCAAACTCAGCACAGCAATGTATTTGGTAGTAGTCTTCATTTACCTTTCCCTAGATTTCAAAAGCTAATCATTGTGGTGAGAAAATCCCTTTAAACATGAGGTAGAAAACAGGGGGCATTTACAGAGACTGAGGTTGGGAGGTAGAAATGCACAGCAAAGCATCCTGGAGCTTGTCGTTTTACATATCAAATGAAAACAGTTTTGAAACAGGAAATGCTGCTGCTCGGCTGCAAAGAATAGATGCAATGTACAACACAGGGAAAGCCCAAATTAGTATGGAAAATATCATGAATAATGGCTCAGGCAAGCTTTTTCAGATTTTTCTTTGGTTCACCATACAACCCCTCATTAGAGTAAAGGTACTGTGAGTTCTGCGTACAAGGGACTGTGTATGTGCTAATTTCAAGCTCTGCTATCCCTTCCATGGGGCGTTCACCACAAGACCACAACATCACTTTTGATTTAAAATGCAGTAACATATCAATAGAGCAAAGGTTAAAATTAACCAAGTAGCAGACAACTAAGAAAAGGAATGTCAGGAAAAATGGCTATTGATGGCTAATAACAATTACTTAACTACCCACAGGAACAGATTGAATCAATGCAACTACAAGTTATAGCTCATTCATGTGCACCTTAAGAAAATTGGACTTCAATCCCCTAACAGGGGTATTTTAAGAAAAAAATTAATTGCTAAATAATAGCTGTTACAAATGTGGTCAAATTCGTAACTTCAGATGTGTTTGGGTTGCCGAATTAGGAAAGAAGTAAAGATAGAGCAGCTCAGAGAATCAAACAGACACAAGCAATGTATCTATCAACCGAATGACCCTTGTTTATTGTCAGCATGTCACACTTAAAAACGGTTCTCCTGGAAAAGAAGAAAACGAAATAGATAAACTACATAATAAAAAAGTTCCTAAATACCTTTAATTAGCAAAGTCTTTTCGTTTTGTCTAGGGGATAATCATTATAGTAGAACAAATGGCCACAGGGCTCCTTCCTCAGCCGCAACCTGTCCAACAGGAAGTAGGACAGACTGTGAGTTACTACCTGAAATGACCTGAACTGTCAGACTTGTGGTATGAGGGACGGCTCTGCAGAGTAGAAAGGAGACTGATGGCTGTACACACACATTATATATGATAAATGTGGTGTGGATCTAGTATATAGAATCTATATCTCAGTTGGTAGGAAACGACTTTTATGGGAAATGTAGTTTTCATATAGGGAGCCAAGCAACTGTAGCTCTGCCTACTAGGCCAGTGAGGAGAAAGATCCAACATGGCAATAATATGTGATATAACAGTGATTGTAAGTAGTTCACACACTGGATTGTGATTGCTTATACTTAGTATTGCTGCACTATATGTTCTTATTTTTTGGTGTTTCTCACAAAAACCCTTTAATATAGGTTACATACAAAGAGATAAGTCCATACATCATGAACTAAGCATAGATAGGTGTCACGGTCCGTGCCACATTCCTGTCCTTGCGCTGCGGCCTCTGCTGCGAACCGCAGTCGTACCTATGTCCCTATCGCAGATCTGTTTCCTGGTGCAGTGCCGCTGTGAGCGCTCCTGTAGCCTCTGTTTACTCACCTGTGATTGCTGCTCCTCCATCTTGGCTGCTGCCCTGATTCCCTGTCTCTATAGAGGGCGGCGGCCACATCTTCCCTTCCTTTATTCCCACAGTGTGCAGCAGGGTTGGGCTTCCTCTGCCAATCCCCTTCCACCTGTGGGTTTATAAGCCTGCTTCTCCTCACACTCCCTGCCTGATCCTTGTTGTGTCATGTTGTTGTTTTTGTTGTTGTTGTTTTTGTTGTTGTCTCTTGGTGTAGTCTGTTGCTGTGTTTTCTGATCTGGTTTGTTAGCAGTCCGGTGTGCCCATGTGGTCTCTTTGTGTCTCTGTCTGTGTCTTTGTGAGTTTCCTTGCCTTGTTCTCTGCCTGTGTTCCTGCCCTGGTCATGCCTTGGTTTCTTGCCTGAGTTTAGCTTACGTCTCTGCTTATGTTCTTGGTGTCTGCAGTCTGTCTATTTATTGTTCCCTTTACCTTTTGCTTATCCTCCTGTTTGGCATCTGTTTTGTCCTGTCTTTGTTTGTACCTGCACATATTTACTTCTAGTCTGCTTTGTCTCTGTCCCTATTCTGTTGGTGCCTAGCATTGGCACTTCTGGCCTGTCTGGTCAGCTGCCACTGCTGGGGACTGCTCTGAGGTAGCACCTGGTGGCTGTCAGCGTCAGCCAACCTTACCATCAAAGGCTCTGTGAAGATACCTATGCCTGATGGCCACTTGGTTACGCCCCCTCGGAGCAAGCCCGGCAGTGGTCCAGTGGGTCCACTACCCGCTTTCCCCGCTCATCCGTTACAATAGGTTATCACCTATTCAGCAAACCATCGCTTGTTGACTATTGCTTGATAACAAACTCCTAGCAGACAGAAAATCTAAGTGCAAACATAGGAGAGCATCTACTTCAAAGATTAAACTTTGGATGTCTGCACATATATTGTGACCTATATACCAAGTTCATACAATAAGCATTTATCCTATGTTAAAAGTATACTTGACTTTTTTTTTTTTTGCTTTTCCAGTATAGCTATTTTCTTACCAGGAACTGAGTAGTTCTCCTTAAAATGACAAGTTGGAAACAGCTCACCCACCATCTTGTGTCAAGTTCATATAAGCTTAGATGACCCAGAAGGCTTAAGAGACATATACAGTATGTTCTCCTTTCGCCCCTCCAGCCCCATGTCTGGAAGATCTGCTTACAGTTCTAGAACTGCAGTAGAGGGCAAAAACAGTGATAACGTAATGAGTATAGGTCTGATGAACTACAATCCGATGATTACATGACACAGCTCAACAGGAATGGTACAAGGATAAGGTAAGGAGTATTGGCACCAAAGGGTTGCAGCTACATATGCTGCTCAGTAGAAATCCAAAATCTTTTAGTCACAAGGACTCCCAAGGAACCAACAGAAGATGGCGGGCAACAGTTTCCGACATATCTATCTAAGAAGAACTACTAAGCTTCTGGGAAGAAAATAGATTGGAAAAACAAGAGACAAGAGTATTTTGCTATAGAGGTAGATGACAAAGCTGTGTCATCTATTAGCATTTTTTTTTTTGCTGGAATACACCTTTAAAGTTTGAATTTAGGATTTTTTAGGATTTTTCCGACTGGTCTGCAATAAAGGTTACATGTACATAACTAAATAAATGGTAATTTCTGTTTCCTATTTGTATTTGATACAGTACATTGTATCAACATTACCAATTTACTTGCCGCCCCGAGAAGTAAACTCAAAATAAAAATGTAATCTAAGGCTATCTGTGTTCACGTAAGCCAATATTCATGGCATTATATGTTTTCATATTAAATTTTACCACTTCTTATAGATGGCATATATTCAAATGGAGAATATGACAATAACATGAAGGAGTAGGGGATTCATGTGGTCATTTAAAAATCTATCAGGTTTGCTTACTGAATCTCAATACCAGCACAATGTTAAATGTTTCCACTAGTAAATAAAACCTTGAACAAGTTGTCCTTTTGTCATTTGTGCATTGCCTTAAAGATGTGAGCCTCTGTAAACATCACTCTTCAGACTATTCGGCAGGCCCTCTGCTACCAGAACGGAATATTGTTTTTCAGCTTGTCAATTACAAAGACTTTTAAATGTGATGCATTCTCAAAAGGTTTTCACGTTTCATAAAATTCTTCCTTGCTTTTCATATTGTCTGTCACCTGTCAACACACCAAAGTCCCTGCTGATTTCTTTTCACTTCTAATTCCTAGAGTCTCTTGTGTACTTCCTTCTGATCTCTGCTGCTGGCTCTAGTCCGGTCATGTCCCTTCACCTTTCATTTTCACAGCTGTAGAAAGCTTCATAGACATGGAAGATTGCCAGGCAATTCCCTACTGCCTGGATCATAGATGCTTTGATTTCCCAAGAGGAAGCTTTAAGATTAAATATATAAATCTTGGGTTGCATGACCTTGTCTATACTTCCTGACATCAGATGGTAGCTATATATAATTATTAATTCTCTATTTCGTTTTATATATATATATATATATATATATATATATATATATATATATATATAATATATATATATATATATATATATAAAGCAATAAGAGAATTAATAATTATATATAGCTGCCATTCATGATTTGGTAATTATTAATTTTCCATATATGTAATATATATACATATATATAAATAAAGAGAGAGAGAGAGACAGCCCTTATTAGATGGGGATGGTATGTATAGATGGTATGTATAGTGATAACATCAAATGTAAATATAGTACATTCAGTAGGTTGCAGTTCTCCATAGACGTGGTTAGAGCTGCGCTGCAGTTAAAACATGAGTTTTTTTTTTTTTGTTTGTTTTTTTGTTTGTTTGTAGAAATGTGTAAGAGTAAGTAGAGGAGGATCTTTTGGCAAATAGGTTCCCAATTAAGAAATAACGAGGATTGGGCTAACTATATGGTGTATAAGGCTATGTTCACACGGGTTAACTGCGGGGCGTAATTACGCCCCGCAGTTACGCCGTGTGGCTGGGGGCGAGGCGGGAGCGGGGGAGGGAGCGGGGGGGGCACCTCGCCGGCCCATAGAGAATCACTGCTAGCGGCGCGTAGATGCTGCTCGAAAGTGACATGTGAATTATCTCCCCGCCCGGCGTATTCGCCGAGGATATATATATCAGGTTAATAATGCAATATTAAATCCTGCCTGCTATTCAAACCAGATGGCACTCTCGTTTTTAAGGTAAAAATCCAAAAGGATTCACGGTTCAAGAGCCTGCGCCTGCGATCACCCCCCCTCTCTGATACATTAACCCTTTCAATCCCTTGTGCCACAAGGGTATCTGTATTACCTCCATGATGTACGGCTTTAGCATCGGATAAGTGTCTTCTGATGCGGTCCTTCAGTTTGCAAGTTGTACAGCCAACATATTGGACGCGACACTGCAAACATGAAACAAGATAAACAACATACTGAGTATTGCAGTTGATATACTGCTTAATAGTATAGTTGCTATTCGTCTGAAAAGATTGAAAAGAAGAACTTTGACTCAAAATGCCGCAACAGATACACTGGCTGTGTCCACACTTAAAGCATCCTACATACCGCAGCCAAGTAGGTTTCAAAGTAGAACCTCGAAACAAACTAGGTGACAACTGTTGCTTGAGTGTAGGAGCTCTTTTAGCGATACATTTGAAACCACCAGAAAAACAAAGTGGTTAAAAGGGGGTCAGAAGTGAGTATAGGCAAAAACTTTTTAAGTATAGCCGATATCTGAGAAAACTCCACAGAATACGAAGTAGAGAAAATTAAAGGTGACTCTTGAACCGTGAATCCTTTTGGATTTTTACTTTAAAAACGAGAGTGCCATCTGGTTTGAATAGCAGGCAGGATTTAATATTGCATTATTAACCTGATGTATATACACTCACCGGCCACTTTATTAGGTACACCATGCTAGTAACGGGTTGGACCCCCTTTTGCCTTCAGAACTGCCTCAATTCTTCGTGGCATAGATTCAACAAGGTGCTGGAAGCATTCCTCATGTTCAAGAAACCAGTCTAAGATGATTCCAGCTTTATGACATGGCGCATTATCCTACTGAAAGTAGCCATCAGATGTTGGGTACATTGTGGTCATAAAGGGATGGAGATGGTCAGCAACAATACTCAGGTAGGCTGTGGCGTTGCAACGATGCTCAATTGGTACCAAGGGGCCCAAAGAGTGCCAAGAAAATATTCCCCACACCATGACACCACCACCACCAGCCTGAACCGTTGATACAAGGCAGGATGGATCCATGCTTTCATGTTGTTGACGCCAAATTCTGACCCTACCATCCGAATGTCGCAGCAGAAGTCGAGACTCATCAGACCAGGCAACGTTTTTCCAATCTTCTACTGTCCAATTTCGAGGAGCTTGGGCAAATTGGAGCCTCAGTTTCCTGTTCTTAGCTGAAAGGAGTGGCACCCGGGGTGGTCTTCTGCTGCTGTAGCCCATCTGCCTCAAAGTTCGCCGTACTGTGCGTTCAGAGATGCTCTTCTGCCTACCTTGGTTGTAACGGGTGGCTATTTGAGTCACTGTTGCCTTTCTATCAGCTCGAACCAGTCTGCCCATTCTCCTTTGACCTCTGGCATCAACAAGGCATTTCCGCCCACTGGACTGCCGCTCACTGGATGTTTTTTCTTTTTCGGACCATTCTCTGTAAACCCTAGAGATAGTTGTGCGTGAAAATCCCAGGAGTTTCTGAAATACTCAGACCAGCCCTTCTGGCACCAACAACCATGCCACGTTCAAAGGCACTCAAATCACCTTTCTTCCCCATACTGATGCTCGGTTTGAACTGCAGGAGATTGTCTTGACCATGTCTACATGCCTAAATGCACTGAGTTGCCGCCATGTGATTGGCTGATTAGAAATTAAGTGTTAACGAGCAGTTGGACAGGTGTACCTAATAAAGTGGCCGGTGAGTGTATATATATATTCTATGATCATTCCTGCTGCTTTTCTTTTATGTGTCTTTTGTCCATTGCGGTTTTCACGCCCATTGATTTGTAACACCTGTTGATTAACGTATGTGATTATATAAATGAGCGTGTTTTGTCATGTTACTATGCTACGACTAAGGGCCGATATGCACAAGGCCTGAAACGCGTTAGATGTACCTGTTTTTCCTGTTTATTTTACTTCCCTCCGAATAAATTGTGGATTATACTTTATGCAAGCACAGCTGGACATTTTTCCTTTCGTTACTATACACAACTACTCTTAAACCCCTTAAGGACACAGCGTTTTTGGTTGACACATTAGTTTTTTCCTCCTTGCCTTTCAAGAGCCATAACTTTTTTATTTTTCTATCTTCATAAACATATGAGGGCTTTTATTTTATGGGACAAGATGTACTTTCTAATGGTATTATTCACTGTACAACAGAATATACTGGGAAACTGCAAAAATTGTAAATGGGGCAAAATGTGAAAAAACGTACTTGCGTTATTTTTGCGGGTTGTTTTCTTACGGAGTTCACTCTCCAGTATAAATTATGTGTTCTCTGTATTCTGCAGGTTGATATGATTCTGGCAATACCAAATATGTAGGGTTTGTGTTATGTTATAGTACCGTAAAAAATACAAACATTTTCTTTTTTTCTAATTTGAGCCGCAGTGCCATTTTCTGCAACCAATAACTTTTTTGCACTTCCACCTATGGACCTGAGTTAGAGTGCAGTTTCGCAGGCTGAATTGTATATTTATTGGTATCATTTTGGGATAGGTGCAACTTTTGTCATCACTTTTATTCCAATTTTTATGGCACCTGAAATGACCAAACATTTTGGCGTTTGGAATTTTTTTTCTTCTATGATGTTCAGCGTATGGGATAAAGTATAGTGGGAAAAAAAGTATTTAGTCAGCCACTGATTGTGCAAGTTCTCCAAGATGAGAGAGGCCTGTAATTGACATCATAGGTAGACCTCAACTATGAGAGACAAAATTAGAAAACAAATCCAGAAAATCACATTGTCTGATTTGGAAAGAATCTATTTACAAATTATGGTGGAACAAAAGTATTTTTTCACCTACAAACAAGCAAGATTTCTGGCTCTCACAGACATGTAACTTCTTCTTTAAGAGGCCCCTCCACTCATTACCTGTAGTAATGGCACCTGTTTGAACTTGTTATCAGTATAAAAGACACCTGCCCACAACCTCAAACCGTCACACTCCAAACTCCCCTATGGTGATGACCAAGGAGCTGTCGAAGGACACCAGAAGCAAAATTGTAGCCCTGCACAAGGCTGGGAAGACTGAATCTGCAATAGGCAATCAGCTTGGTGTGAACAAATCAACTGTGGGAGCAATATTTAGAAAATGGAAGACATACAAGACCACTGATAATCTCCCTCGATCTGGGGCTCCAAGTAAGATTTCACCCCGTGAGGTCAAAATGATCACAAGAACGGTGAGCAAAAATCCTAGAACCACATGGGGGGACCTAGTGAATGACCTGTAGAGACCTGGGACCAATGTAACAAAGGCTACCATCAGTAACACACTATACCGCCAGGGACTCAGATCCTGCAGTGCCAGACATGTCCCCCTGCTTAAGCCAGTACATGTCCAGGCCCGTCTGAAGTTTGTTAGAGAGCATTTGGATGATCCAGAAGAGTATTGGGAGAATGTCATATGGTCAGATGAAACCAAAGTAGAACTGTTTGGTAGAGACACAACTCATTGTGTTTGGAAGAGAGAGAATGTAGAGTTGCATCCAAAGAACACCATACCTACTGTGAAGCATGGGGGTGGCAACATCATGCTTTGGTGCTGTTTCTCTGCAAAGGGACCAGGACGACTGATTCATGTACGTGAAAGAATGAATGAGGCCATGTACTGTGAGATTTTGAGTGCAAACCTCCTTCCATCAGCAATGGTATTGATTGTTGATGTCACTTTCAGTGTTATGCAACACAGATAGCTATATAGATGAACAGAAACGTCATTTACGGTTTGTTGTTATCACTTTCATTGTTCTGCATCACATCACTACTGATACCTTTAGAAGATGGAGTATATGCCCTGAAAAGGGCGGCCCCATCTAGCAGTGGCTGGCCCTGTATATTATACTGCCAATATCCTATGAGATAATAAACATGATTATAGATTAAGGAAAATTCTAGGAGATAACATCACTTTGAAGCTAAAAAAAATCCTCTAATATTCCCCTTCAGCTTCAAGCTGGTGTCCCTACGCGTTTGCCACTGCAATATTTAAGGGGTTCATCAGGGGACTTACAGCATATAGATATGGCAAACAAATTAGAAAACTATATTTCCCGGTCTGAATAGGTATTATTTGTAGGAAAATTTGGTCAGGAATATGGTTATTAGTATATTTAATTAGTTGTAATTAGTGATGATCAGTAAAAATATCGCGATCTAGGCGAGTACCAATTTTGAAAAATATCGCGACGATTTACAATCGCGATTGATCGTCGATCCCCATTAAAGTCAATGGGGGAGGAAGACCAGGTTAATTTTTAGACCCAAACAGGTGAGGAGAAGCTGGAATTACCATATACAATAGAAAACTGGATACGTGGTACATCTTAGCCAAGACAATGAGGCTCTAAGAGTCACATAAAATAATTCACTGGCTAAAATAATTCATTCCTTTCAATGGCTGAAAAGATGAGGATGGAGTAGCCACAGCAGGTACAGCGATAGCAGCTGCTACGGGCCCCTTTGACACAAAAGAAGACACCGGTATTGGAAATGGCACATGGTAACTGGCAGGAGACCCCTATCACTTTTTGCACCAGCGACCAAGAACTTGTCATATATGTGGTGGCAGCAAGAACATCCCAATGGGGAACACGGAGGTTCAGCTGGCAGGGCCGTAGTTAGAGTGGGTGTGGTGAGAGCCAGGGCTGCCATCAGTCATCTATTAACCGTTTCAGGGCCACATGCAAATGGGGTGCCCACCCATTACTACTTCCTATTTTCAACATATCACTGGGCCCCTTTTTGATTAGGGCCCCCTGACAGGAGTACTGCCCTATTGGCACCCCTGGCATTCATTTTAAGGTAGCCTGACCCCAAAACCAGCAAAAATGCCCTTATGGACCCTCATAATAAAAATTTGCAATAAGAAAATTGGCTATTTAAAACAAAATTTTTCCAATGCTGCTGCTACTGCTACTTGCCATTCTACTGCTGGTACGTTTCTGAGGTTGTTCCACCGTGACATTAGAACGTGAAGAAGACGCCACAGATGTCTCCAGTTCGTCAGTGGGTCCTGTCTCAAATTCCTGCCTTCTACTGTCAATTTGTGTGGGTGGAAGGAAATTGCTCACTTTTGATTTGGAAGGTGGATCAAGGAGGGGGCCCCACCTAGTAACCGCTGTTCATTTTGTTTGCCGTGATGCGTGTGAAATGAGCTTTTTTCAATAAGACCTTTACTTTTGGTTTCTTTTACAGGGGCATGACCCCAAAACCAGCATAGAGCCCTTATGGACCCTCAGAATAAAATTACCCGGGAAGAAAAAGTTTTTTGAAATAATATTCTTTGAACAGGACATTGACTATCACTGTCCTTTACCGCAGCATGACCCGAAAACCCCACAGATCCCCTTTAGGGACCCTCAAATAAAATTTGCCGAAGAAATAAGAAATTTGAACCAAAATTTTAGTGAACAGGAATGACTACGCTGCCCTTTACCACACATGACAACAAAACCCACACAGATGCCCTTATGGACCCATAGAATACAAATTCGCAAGAAATTGACTATTTCAAACAAGATTTTTTGGCAAGCGTTGCTGATGCTGCCACTACGCTACTTGCCTTTCTTCTGCTGTCACGTTTGCTGACGTTTTCCACAGTGACATTAGAATGTGAAGAAGACGCAATAGATTCTCCATTGGTCAATGAGCCCTGTCTCGAATTTCTGCATTCACTGTCAATTAAGGGGGTGGAAGAAAATTACTGACTTTTGATTTTGAACGTGGATCAAGGAGGGTGGCCCCCCAGTAACCTCTATTCAATTTGATTGCCTTGAGGCATGTGAAATTTGAAATGAGTATGTGAAATAAGCTTTTTTTCAATACGACCATTACTATTAGTGTCTTTTACAGTGACCTGACCATAAAAACCAGCAAAAATGCTGTTATTGATCATCAGAATAAAATTTGCAGGAAGAAATTACTATTTCAGACAAGATTTTTCTGAATAGGACATTGAGTATCACTATCTTTTACAGCAGCATGACCACAACAGCAGCAAAAAAGACCTTTTGGAGACTCAATAAAATTAGCAAGAATAAAAGAGTATGTGAATTAAGCTTTTTTTCATGCACCATTACAAATTGGTGTCTTTTACAGTGACCTGACCACAAAACCAGCAAGTATATACTGTAATAAAAGCTGTCAGTAACTATATGGTAAAAAACTACAAAGCTACACTTACAGCTCAATGGCTGATAGATACCAGCAGCAGGCTTCTATGGCCCTTATGCTGCATGGGAAAAGATGGCAGGTGCCGTTAATTAATGAGCAAATGCTCTAGGTACCAATTCACACCATATGCAAAAAACCACATTATAACACATGGAAGACTGCTAAAAATGCAACAATACCTGATGAGAATTGCATATGGATAAAGCGATACAGAGGGTAACGCCATCTGTACAGATTTTTGGTAAATTATGTCCCATTTTTGTTTGGGTTTTGTTTTTGTTTTATAAACGTAGGGACTCGCAAACATGAGGAGCCTTGCCGTTGGCTTGCGAGCTTGCGTTACTGTAGCTACTGTATCAACTAATACCTCATAATTTGATAATTTTTCCCAGCATGTTATCTTTTTGCCCAAAAATACTGGGGAGCTTAGGGTACAAGTATTTTGTGCAGTGCACCTTCTAAGTGCTGGGCGGCTTGCCCACAAACTTTTTTTTTTTTTTGTTTGTGGGTGATATATACCCAGCATGGTGTATCTGCCCGAGGCGTTACCCTCTGTATCGCTTATCCATAAAGCAATTCTCATCAGGTATTTTTGAATTTTTAGCAGTCTTTCCATGTGTTATAATGTGGTTTTTTGCATGCTGGTGTGAATTGGTACCTAGAGCATTTGCTCATTAATTAACTGCACCTCCATCTTTCCCATGCAGGGATAAGGGCCATAGAAGCCTGCTGCTGGTATCTATCACCATTGAGCTGTAAGTGTAGCTTTGTAGTCTTTTTGGTAAAAATTATGTCCCATTTTTTTTGGTTTTGTTTTGTTTTATAGGTAGGACTCGCAAAACATGAGAGCCTTGCCGTTGGCTTGCGAGCTTGCGTTACTGTAGCTACTGTATCAACTAATACCTCATAATTTGATATATTTCCCAGCCTGTTTTTTCTTTTTGCCCAAAAATACTGGGAGCTTAGGGTACAAGTATTTTGTGCAGTTTCACCTTCTAAGTGCTGGCGGCTTTCCCACAAAATTTTTTTTTTTTTTTGTTGGTGATATAAGCTGATACCCACATGGGGTATCTGTACAGATGGCTTACCCTCTGTATCGCTTTTAATCCATATGCAATTTTCATCAGGGATTGTTGCATTTTTAGCAGTCTTCCCATTTTGTTATATTGTGGGTTTTTTTTCATGCTGGTGTGAATTGTTACCTAGAGCATTTGCTCATTAATTAACGCACCTGCCATCTTTTCCCATGCAGCATAAGGGCTATAGAAGCCTGCTGCTGGTATCTATCACCATTGAGCTGTAAGTGTAGCTTTGTTTGTTTTTTGGGAAATTATGTCCCATTTTTGTGGTTTTGTTTTGTTGATAGCGTAGGGACTCGCAAGACATGAGGAGCCTTGCCGTTTGGGTTGCGAGCTTGCGTTACCATACTACTGTATCAACTAATACCTCATAATTTGATATTTTTCCCAGCATGTTATCTTTTTTGCCCAAAAATACTGGGGAGCTTAGGTACAAGTATTTTGTGCAGTGCACCTTCTAAGTGCTGGGCGGCTTGCCCACAAACTTTTTTTTTTTTTTGTTTGTGGGGGTGATATAAGCTGATACCCAGCATGGTGTATCTGTAAAGATGGCGTTACCCTCTGTATCGCTTTATCCATATCAATTCCCCATCAGGTATTGTTGCATTTTTAGCAGTCTTCCCATGTGTTATAATGTGTTTTTTTTGCATCTGTGTGAATTGGTACCTAGAGCATTTGCTCATTAATTAACGCACCTGCCATCTTTTCCCATGCAGCATAAGGGGCCCTAGAAGCCTGCTGCTGGGATCTATCAGCCATTGAGCTGTAAGTGTAGCTTTGTAGTTTTTTGGTAAATTATGTCCCATTTTTTTGGTTTGTTTTTGGTTGATAGCGTAGGGACTCGCAAGACATGAGGAGCCTTGCCGTTGCTTGCGACTTGAGTTACTGTAGCTACTGTATCAACTAAACCTCATAATTTGATATTTTTCCCCGCATGTTTCTTTTTGCCCAAAATACTGGGGAGCTTAGGGGACAAGTATTTTGTGCAGTTTCACCTTCTAAGTGCTGGGGGGCTTGCCCCCAAACTTTTTTTTTTTTTTGTTTGTGGGTGATATAAGCTGATACCCAGCATAGTGTATCTGTACAGATGGCGTTTACCCTCTGTAAACGCTTTATCCATATGCAATTCTCATCAGGTATTGTTGCATTTTTAGCAGCTTCCCATGTGTTATAATGTGGTTTTTGCATGCTGGTGTGAATTGGTACCTAGAGCATTTGCTCATTAATTAACGGCACCTGCCTCTTTTTTCCCCCGCAGCATAAGGCCATAAAGCCGCTGCTGGTATCTATCAGCCCCTTGACTGTAAGTGTAGCTTTGTAGTTTTTTGGTAAATTATGTCCCATTTTTGTGGTTTTGTTTTTGTTGATAGCGTAGGACCCCGCAAGACATGAGAGCCTTGCCGTTGGCTTGCGACTTGCGTTACTGTAGTTACTGTATCAACTAATACCTCATAATTTGATATTTTTCCCAGCATTTATCTTTATGCCCCAAAATACGGGGAGCTTAGGGTACAAGTATTTTGTGCAGTGCACCTTCTAAGTGCTGGGGCTTGCCCACAAAAATTTTTTTTTTTTTTTTTTTTTTTGTGGGTGATATAAGCTGAAAAACCAGCATGGGTGTAAACTGTACAATGGCGTTACCCTCTGTATCGCTTTAATCCATATGCAATTCTCATCAGGTATTGTTTTCATTTTTAGCAGTCTTTCCCCTGTGTTATAATGGGGGTTTTTTGCATGCTGGTGTGAATTGGTACTAGAGCATTTGCTCATTAATTAACGGCACCTGCCATCTTTTCCCATGCAGCATAAGGGCCATAGAAGCCTGCTGCTGGTATCTATCAGCCATTGAGCTGTAAAATGTAGCTTTGTAGTTTTTTTTGGGAAATTATGTCCCATTTGTGGTTTTGTTTTTGTAACTAGATGGTCACTTACAATACAGTTACTGACAGCTCTTACTATATACAGACAGAGTTGTCAGTAATGTATTTTATACACTGGACTTGCCATATACGGTGTATATAGTAAGTTACCAACAACTCTGTACAGTATATAGTAAGAGCTGTCAGTAACTGTGTAATAAGTTACTGACAGCTTTTACTACATACAGAGTTGTCAGTAACTTACTATATACACCGTACATAGTAAGTTACAGACAGCTCTGTCTGTGGCACCTGCCTGTGATTGCTCCACTCCATCTCCCTCACCCTCCGACCGCTCACTGTATATAGTAAGTTATTGACAGAGCCGCAGACAGAGCTGTCAGTAACTTACTATATACACTGTGAGCGGTCAGAGGGTGAGGGAGATGGAGTGGAACAGCAGCAGACAGGGGCACATGGAGAGGCGGCAGCTGTGCGGCGTGTGTTGTCGGTAGTGTAGCTGTGCAGTGCACTGGTCTGGATGCAGTGCCCGATTTTGTCAGATAATACATGGAAACCTCTAAAGAAGCGTTTATGCTATCTACAATACATGAAAAAAACTTTGAGATTCTTAGTTCACATGTTTTGATCAAAAAATGCTTAAGCCACCCCCGACTACCAACGGGATCTCAAGGCGGGTGGTCCTATTCTATTTTTACCTCTCATTTGAGTCCACTTCAGACTTCTCATTTGGGTCAACAGACCTCCATAATCCAGAGAGAAAAAAAGCACCAACCTTTTAAGCATACTGCACTGACATAGCAACCTGTGGAGGTGGGCGGGGTGCAAGAAACCAAAATGGAGGCATCCATTCCACCCTACATAAATTAAAAGCAAAATATGCCAAATGCAACGTATAGTTCTGCACAAAAAAAAAACACTTCTGAAAAACACAATGTGAACCTGGGTGCCACTGGAATGGTTGCGCTTATATATATATATATATATATATATACACACACACACACACTCCAATACCAGTGGCACACCATCAGCTAAAAGGGCTATCAAACAATACATGGAAACCTCTAAAGAAGCATTTATGCTATCTACAATACATGAAAAAAAAACTGAGATTCTTAGTTCACATGTTTTGATCAAAAAATGCTTAAGCCACTCCCGACTACCAACGGGATCTCAAGGCGGGTGTTTCCTCCCCTATTTTTACCTGTCATTTTAGTCCAATTTAGACTTCTCATTTGGGTCAACAGACCCCATAATCCAGAGAGAAAAAAAGCACCAAGCTTTTAAGCATACTGCACTGATATAGCAACCTGTGGAGGTGGGCGGGGTGCAAGAAACCAAAATAGAGGCATCCATTCCTACCTAAATAAATTAAAAGCAATATATGCCAAATGCAACGTATAGCTTTGCACAAATAAAAAACACTTCTGAAAAACACAATGTGAACCTGGATTGCCACTGGAAGGGTTGTGGCATTATATATATATATATATATATATATATATATAATATATATATATATATAATATATATATTTATATTATATATATATATATATATATATATGTATATATATATATATAATATATATATATAATATAATAATATTATATATATATTCACACACACACTCCAATACCAGTGGCACACCATCAGCTAAAAGGGCTATCAAACAATACATGGAAACCTCTAAAGAAGCATTTATGCTATCTACAATACATTAAAAAAAACTTTGAGATTCTTAGTTCACATGTTTTGATCAAAAAATGTTTAAGCCACCCCCAGCTTACAACATTTTTTGATCAAAACATGTGAACTAAGAATCTCAAAGTATTTTTCAGATTTAGTCACATGGTACAACGTGGTGTTCCAGGGGGGTCTATATGGGTATAGAGTCTATACCCATACCGCACCAGCCCTGCTCTGTCACAGGGCCATCCCCCTGGGCCACCACTACTGTGCCATCTGGCAACACAGTGGCAATGCATCCACACCAGTGCACTGCACAACAACACTACCGACAACGCACACTCCGCACAGCTGCAACCTTTCTGGTGTTTGCCAATGGCAATAGCCTATTCAGCATCCTGAAAAGCTGGGTGACACTCCATCACCCAAAGGTGGTACCAAGTATTCCTATTATGGAAAGCTGGGTGTTACCTGTGGGCAATGGATGTCACCCAGCTTTCCTGGATGCCGAGTAAGGTATCCAGCCTATATGTGCATGTTTTATGTTTGTTTATTTACAGGTTCATATTTGGACTACTTTGGATTCGGTGGACTATGTCGGATAAACCTCTTTATTTTTTTCAAATAAAATGGTTAAACAGGGCTGGTATCAGGGAGTGTTTATTTTAATAAAAGTTTTTTTTGTGCAATTTGTATGTTTTTTTCCCATATAGTTCCAGTGATGGTAGTGGGGGTGTCTGGCAGATGACTCTTCATTACTATCACTCGGGATTGGTGTCAGCCAGTGGTGTTTCTTGTTGCCCAAAGCTGGCACTAGCCCTGTGTCACTATTACCCCAGTACCTAATGCACCAGAGGAGGGTCCGCTTCTGTAGAAGCTGCAGGCTGGTATTTTTAGAATGGAAAAGGACCATTATCGATGGTTCTTCCCATTCTGATAGTATCAGGCTGCAGCTATCAGTTTTACCTTGTCTGGTTATGGAAAATGGGAGGGACCCCACATCGTTTTTTTCTGAAAAAAATATTTATTTAATGAGAAGCTGAACACAGGCATCCACTGTAATGATTAAAGGAGTTGCCCACATTAGGATTCTCAATAAATAAATGATTTTTGAAAAAAATAAAAGACGTGGGCTTCCCCCCATTTTCAATAACTAGCCAAGGTAAAACTGATAGATGCAGCCTTATACTATCAAAATGGGAAAGTCCATTAGCACTGATCCCTTCCGACTCTAAAAATACCAGCTCGCAGCTGCCACAGATGGGGGGCTATCCCCTAAGGCTCATTTTTATGGTTACCTTCTGCCCAGTACCTCTGGGCTTTAGCACTGGGTAACAGACGGGGATTGGTGTCAGCCTGGGTGAAAAAAAAACTACTGCTGGGGGGGCACCAAGCCGACACTACAATGGAGGGGTGTCTATCAGATACCATCTTACAAAAACGGGAATTTAAAAGGAAACAAAAAACACAAATTCACAAAAAATTTTTATTCAAATAAACACTACCCGCATCACCCTTTTTTTATTAAAAAATCAATCCAACGTTGGTCCACTACCCAAAAGGGAGAGCCCTTTGAAATAAGAAGATTAAAAAAAGACGTACTTAACTCCATCTCCTGCACCCCTGAAAAACTCCCGCAATGATTCTTCTGGGGTGCAGGGTAGGGAGTTAAACCGGGCACAATATGATTCGGGGGGTACAGCCACAGCCACGCACAATCTCCCCCCAAAAGAGATTTTATAAGTATTCTTGTACCTCCCCAGCACTCCCACCATTGTGTTATGCACCCCTATCCAACATAAAATACAACCCCCCCATCCCCCATAACCTTCCCCCTATTACCCATAGTCCTCTCACCTCCTCCTATCACTCCCCCCAAATTCCCCATAACCCCTTTTTACCCACACCTTCACCCCATAGCCTCCCCACTTATCCCCCATTTTAAATTTTTTATAGAGGGGGTACAGGGAGGAAAGGCTGAAAAAAAAAGAATTCTAAATCTTTGTGTGGTTAAAATTTTCAGGACAAGTCAAGGGCGGGAAAAATCTCTGGGGGTCCCGGACAGAATGGAGAAGAAAAGGGGGGGATAACAATTCCAGTCACGGAGCTTTTCCGTGAGTCCCTAAAAGTTACTACACGTATCCCCTTAAAATCTCAACCTGTTACACTGGGATCTACTACTAATGGGGGCACTGTATGGTGGATATACAGACTGAGATCTGTGTAAAACTGGTACTATCACTATATGGTCACTGTATGCGTATATTTCATTTTGATCTGTTACACTGGGTACTACCACTATATAACACTGAAAGGGAGAAATATTTATTAAAATAGTGTTTAGGTGCAGCACAGTTTTACGGTACTCCCGCTCCCTGATGCGAAAAAGGGTATCCAACGCCCCGGAAAACTTTGGGGCGCCAAAACCCCCTAATTTTTCTTTCTTTCAAGCCGTTTAAAAGTTGGGGGTAGGGGATCTTTTTTAAATGGGGGGGCTCAACAACAAAGGGCGGTCAGCAAATTTTTTGGGGGGGCCATCACTCACTGCACTTTCCCATCTCCCTCTTTCCCACTTTTAAAAGTTGGCATGTATGGGTTAACCCCTTTCCTACTACAACCAGGCTACCCATTTCCTGGTATCCTATAGCAACCCAACCGTTCTATTACACCTACAGGCCAAAAACTGCCTGAGCTACTAACTGTTTCCTAAACTCTTATTCTCCTCTCTTGCCATGACCATGGTGCCTCTTTGTGTGCTCTCCCATAGCAACCTAATGTGTCACACGCTCCAACACAAGTATAACTCTAAACCCTTTACATTTCTACTACTTTCTATGACTAACACGATATAACATTATACTATTGTGTTTAATTTTTTCACACAGCCTTTTCAGCACTTCCAGATAGCATTTTTGTTACTTGTTTGTCCAGTTTGTACAAATTCATACTGAACAATCCCTCTATTGTCATAGAAGGTTAACACCATTGTTTTGACTTTTGATCCGCTGAACTTTTTTGGTTTTGTAGAATCAGTAGGGTTCTTTTTTGAATTTTGCCACTTTGAGCGACATGTATGAAACTTGACGCCTCAACACCATTTTTCACGTCTTTATTTTCAGTGTATAATGAACCTGAATATAGGAAAGTGGTGACTGTGCTCTCATAAATGGCGTCTAAGGTTTGAGACATCTAACGTATGGTGTTTGCCGCGCCATAGTACTTTTGTGCATTAGTAATGCATCAAACGTGTATAAATGAATGCCAGAATTTGATAATGGCTGGTAAAACATTTAAGTGAGAACGAGATTATGGTAGATGCTGTATTCGTTTCATTCATTTATATTATTAAATTAACTTTTTTTTTTTTAGACCACATTAAAATTGGTCTGGCTGTTTGAGCAGTTATGCGCCTCGTTTCGACGTTCCACATTCCAAAATGTGTCTAATATTACGAACGTGGTGCGACACACCTCTACATGTTTGGCGCCTGATGCACAGTGTGCCAAACATGCCCGTATGATGTGCCATACATATGGAAAAAAGGCGAAATACTGACTTTTGGCACATTTCTAACCAGAACAATGAAAATAACCCGTTCATTCATGTTGCCCTTTGTTCCAGGGACGTATTAGTAGAGCCGTGTTTCTTTTTTTTTCAAATTCAAAGAAGTTTATTGAGAACATACAGTAATATAACCATCAGCGTGATAAAGATGACAGTATCATATGCAGAAAGAATGTAACAAAACAGCAAAAGTGGAAGAGCGCGCGAAAGTAGGAATGATAAATCTGGTTATGATACTGCCGATAGTTTTCAAAGCCACATGAATGATAACATGGTAGACGGAGCGTCCTCCTAACCGATGTGATATCGTCTAATCCAGTAAACCTAAACTTAAAATATACATCAAATTGTAAACATGAAATATTCTGGAAGTCCTTAAAGAATGAGAAATCTTTCCACTGACAATGCATTGATATCATAGTTTTCCCATAAAATTCAATACAGTCCTGTCATGACCAGACACACCACAACAAATAAAAAGAAAAAAACCAACGACTGGCGCAAGTAAGATGGGGAGCATATCTACCAGTCAACATGAAGAAAGTGGGGGGGGGGGGGGGGGGGGGGGGGGGGGGGGGGATTATAAGATGCCAGAGCCATGGTCCCCATGAGACACCCCAAAGTATCTTCTCATTCTTGTCACTATAATCCGGGGGAAGCACAAAATGACAACCAATCTGACCATATGGCAGTGTACTCATCCATCGTCAGTCCTCTGTCAGCCCTAAGTTCCTCCAGGCGTTGAAGGGAAAATAATTCCTTGAACCACCCCGTGTTATCGTAGTTTCAGTAGATCTCCACAATCGGGTATAGCCTTGCTGCATTAGCATGAGCACTAGTAAACTCCGCCTTGTAGGGACGACTTAAAGAGGATAACAAACCAGAAGCAGTACCACAGTCGTTCCTGTAACACGTATTATTCCCACACTTTCTCGATCACAACAATTCTATCACTTTAATCCATAAGCTGTATTTCACTGGAATTCCCACCAGATATCGTCATGGTGCCTACCGCAGAGCCGCACCACGCCACAAAAATTCGGAACCCGTGCAAAAGCGCGTGAAGCAAACAGAACACCGTACACCCCATCGCGACAGCACTTTAAAAATTGAGCTCTTGTAACCGACAGGGTTAAAGCGCTTGGTATGATAAGGACCCTAGCTATTTCCCAGTCCATCTTCCAAAAATGGACTCTGCAACTCCTAGCCCAGCCCTCACGTATGTCGGGCCCATGTTTGGTCAAGGAACCGATGAGAAGATCAATATCGCCAGATAAATGAGAGGGTGATTGGAACCTCACACATAGCTGTTCAAAACGGGCCGTGAGTTGCCTTGCAACTTAATTCTGTTTATTCTATTCCTGGTATAGAAATTTTTGAAATCTGCATAACCGTGAGCCATTAAATGGCAGAGGCGGAAGCTCTGAGACACCAGCCTCCATAGTGAATAGGAAGAGGGGAAGTTAATGTCTCTAAATACTAAAGGCTTTTTGAATTCTAACTGGCTGCAATGTGCAAGATTCCTCAAGTCTA
Source organism: Phyllomedusa bahiana (assembly GCA_025379985.1). Taxonomy (NCBI): domain Eukaryota; kingdom Metazoa; phylum Chordata; class Amphibia; order Anura; family Hylidae; genus Phyllomedusa; species Phyllomedusa bahiana. The sequence goes on from JAODAL010014211.1 coordinate 72,715, forward strand.
AATCAATATGGAGACCCGGGTCAGGGACCGCAGAGGTGAACAGATCCAGGTGTCCACCTAATGCGCCAAGCAAGAAGAAAATGCGCGCAACTATGGAGGGCAATATATCGCTTAGTTAAGCAGAGGCATCAACCAGGAAGCCGGACGAAGTCATCATAAATCGGGGGGGGGGGGGTTGCACCTCCAGGCAATCCACAATTTGGAAATCCCTGTAGTGGTACCAGTTAACAAATCGTAGTCATTCTACCGAGGCTACATAGTAAGCCGTTTGAAATTCGCGACAGGGCGAGCCACCATCTCTCTTTGCCTGATTAAGTTGTCCGTCTATCTACCCTAGCCTTCTTACCAGCCATAAAAAGATCTCGGATATGTTTGTCTAAGGATGAAAGAAAACCTAGGCAACAAGGAGAGGTATCTTGGAACAAATAAAACATCCTGGCAGAACATTCATCTTAACGAAAGTTAACGATCTAGCCCACCAGGAAAGTCATTTTTTATTCCACCGCTAGGTCTGGCCACAATAGACGCACCCAAGAGTTGTAATTTGAATCTACCGCAACTGATCACGATATTTAATCCCTAGATATTAAGAGTATGGTGCGCGCACCAACGCCGCCGACGGGAAAATTAACCTCAAAACATCCACCAAGCATCCCCCAAACCCAAATTGAGAGCCCGTCCCATGTAATAAGATTTTTTTGAATTGGAGAAGTTTCCAAAGAGCCTCATGGAGCCCATCAGAAAACGGAGAGTAATCAGGTTCCGTTACATATAAAGAGATCGTCACGAAAGCCCCATCTTATACGAGCCAGCTGAAGATTCTACATCAGATGTCCCCTTGTTACGCCTGATGTCTTACAAAGGCGTTCCGATGACCTAGCACGTAAAGGATTGGTGAAAAGGGCACCCCTCCTGGAAACCTTTTCGATCTCCACGGGGCAACAGGCGACCATTTATTCTATCTGGGCATATAGGGTTCTGATAGAGGGGGCCATATTCGCTGACGAAACATAAGGCCCCGCCTATGTGCGAGCGCCGCTCTCGCAGCGGAGTGCGCGAGTGCGCTGTGTCATTCCACACCCAATCAAACCGCCTTTTCTCATCCAGTGATACAACATACAGCACACCCCTCTGCAACTTGAGTAATAATCGATGTCCCTTAAGGGTGTTATCCGAGCTAGCCCGGGAAGGACAAACCCACCTGGTCTAGGGAATTATCTCATTCCATATTAGTTTAGCGCATGGCCGGAACTCTTCGCAAAAAGTTTTTAATATCCGTATTCAAGAGAGGAGATCGTCATAACTAAAAAATCAATGGTCCCTCTCCTTTTTCGGGATTACAATAATGTATGTTTGGAGCGATTGGGTGGTGAAAGGAGAAAGCAAGGCGAGACTGATGTGATTGTTCAACAATGGGTTAGTAACTCCCGGTCACACATTTTATAAAATGTAACGTACACCGTCATGCAGGCTTGGCTTTTACCCGACGGAAGCTTTAATCGCCTTGTTCCAGTTTCGTTTGAAAGAAAACGTTCCTCCAATGCCGAAATTTTCCGCATCAATTGTGAAGGCTGTTTCGTCGGAGAGTAATCCGCCAAACTAAAGGATATTTAGATAGCTCGCAGCAGACTTTCGGAGATTAAAGAGCATATAATACAATACTGAAACTCTCAAAATTTCCGAAGTAAGGGAACTACTTTCGCCTCAGAGAGATTTTTTAATCGATGAAATCAAAATGAGGCCCTCTTGTCGCTAACACCCGCCCTGCCCACATTCTACTAACTTTTTTGCTCCATTCATAGAATGAACTAGCAGCAAATCTTTGATATCCTCTTGGTTTTCTGATCCATCAATCGCAAGATCACTACGCAATGGAGCATTATTCCCTATATGTAGATTCCTCCAGGTATTTTATGGAGATTCCAGAGTGAAGCCCTGTCCCTAGCCTATGTTTTCGGCAGCTTTCGCTCCCACCTCTCGCTTAATCTAGCGCGTGCCTTTGGATATAAAACCCTCTCAACGCATTTAACTGCTTCCCCACTAATTGGCGGATAGGGTCAAGCAAGTGATCATCCACAAACCACTGGACAGATTGTTTTCAGTCAGTATGCACAGGGCATCAGAAGGAGGACCATTCATTTCCACGAAAAATGCCTTAACGCTACGTATTCCGGACTCGTATCGTCTATTACTGGTGCATGATCGGTCCGAAAATTTGGTCATAAAGATGTTTTTCTTTCACATTGGAATAAAATGGTGTAAGAGTATCATAATCAATACTACTGTTACTTCTGTGAGTGGGAACATAAAGTAGTAGTCTTTTATATTATGGTGAGTGCGTGACGTGGACTGGCCATCGATACACATAATGTGCACATCATCAAATTTTTTGATTTTTTTTAATTTGTTGACGACGGAACAGACGACCGCCTGTGATTGTCTATGGGGATGAGGGCACATTGAGTCCACAAATAATACAATGAGTCTGCGAACGATGCCATTCAATTAATCTAAAGCCCTAGCAAGAAAGGTCAGTTGACCATGGATGTGGGAGTAAATGTTAGCTATAGTGAAGTTGTGGCCCTGTATGTTGCATCTCACAAAATCATATCGGGCGTCTCTGTCCTCCCTGACGTCCACGATTTGGTGGGGCAGAGATTTATGAAAAAGCACCGCCACCCCTCTCGTCTTCCCCTCAAAGGCACTACTATGGCACCAGGCAGGGTAGTACCGGCTCCTCCGAATGGGCATGCTAGCTTTACAGAAGTGGGTTTCTTGTAAGCACAGTACGTGCGCACCGGCTTTGTGCATCTGATACAATATTTGGGACCTTTTCTCAGGCGTGTTAAGCCCCTTCACATTGAAGGAGGAGATTGTGATAGATGTCATGATAGTAAAGTCAAAATAGGCTCAAGAGAGGAGGTGGCAGCATCCATCGTTACAGCGCCAGAGAGTGACCGATCAGCAAAACACATGTAAACCAAAACGAAAAGAGCAGAGGCTAGGAGGAGATCTAAAAACGTCTCCAAAGGCCAAAAAACTAATAGTCGCAGCATATGCGCTGCTCCGGACCAGCAGCAACTGCTGCTGTCCAGTCCTATGTGGGGAATCAGGTTGCCAATACCGGCAACAGAAGAGGGACCAGCTGGTAAAATGAAGGAGCGCAATACGCTCCACATCGAGTCCAAGGTCATCAACAGAACCATCCAATGGGCATCGTATAAGCAAACATCAATACAAATAGTAATAAATAGAGGCAAACACAGAAGTAACCAGCATACACTTGAAGATAGAGGGGGAAGGAGCAGAAGGAGAGGAAGGGAAAGAAAAAACAAAAACAAAACACAACATAGAGGAGAGAGGTAAAGAAGGGAGGTAGGGGGAAAAGGGCGGGGAGGTTAGAAGAGATACATGGGGAAATTCGCTGTACACAATACCACAGACATCATGAAAATGGGACCATCACATTCTCAAAAGTCTCAAAGCCCAGGTCCCAGCGACACCAGGTATCAGGACCACCGAGAGAGAGGGGACGATTGGAGCATCATCATGGGGCATCAATACCCCAGCTCATGGCATAGAAACTGGAAGACTACAACTGTGGGAGCCTCTAAGAGCGTCATCACTCATCTCCTTTCTGGGGAGTCTTCGGGGTCTTTCTGGGAAAGCCAGTACAGTGGAGTCGAAGCATCTCGTGATAGTAGCGTCCTCGTCACAGGCCTGACGTGATGGTATCTGGGAGACGAACAGAGGATCCCAATCTGGAAGAGGTATCATCGGGGGTCAAGTGCCTTTAAAAAGGCAGGGATATCTGCAGGCGAGCGAACGGACAGGATGTCATCCCCACGGCGCACCGGGAAGGCAAATGGGAATCCCCATCTATACGGATCTGTAGGATGATAGTAAAGGTTTAAGCCCGACTGATTCAGGTGCACCTAAGAGGTCGGGGAAAAATATATTTTTGTGCCTTCTGGGTCAATTTTGGGGCAAGTCTCGCCTTTTTCAAAATCCCTCTTTGATCGAAAAGTAATTACCCGCAGATCACATCACGTATTATTGGCATCATGCGGGACCTCAAGGCCCTATGCCCCCGGCAATTTCAATGCGATCTTCCGCTCTTTACCATTAACCGTTTTTAAAGATTTTAGTAAATCAATGCGGGCCTGAGATTTAAACCGTTCAGGCTCCCCGTATTCGGTGTTGTTTCGCCTGTTTCTTTTTTCAAATCTTCCAATGACAAAAAAAATTCTGATAAAGGGGACCTCGGGATATCAAAAGGCTTTTTAGGTCTGCTGTGGGTTCCTGAACCGAATTTTGAATTTTCCACCCCCTCACTTGGTTTTTGAAGCTGATTGACATCCGCCATGACCCCCCTTTGAAGGTCTGACGCCGGGCAGTTTTCAGCTCTTGCGCCATGACTGTCAGATCATTTTTAAAAGGGTATGAGACCCAGCACGCTCGGGGCTGGGTGTCCTTGAAGGGTGTGCATGGCCTCTGCCATCGAGATGGGTTTGGTGGAAACATTCTGGCACAGGAAAACCCGGAGGCGGCACAAGGGGTTCCAGGGCCCTGCTGCCACGAAGAAGCCATAGGTTTAGACCTCTGTGTTATCCCCATAGGCTGCGAAGGTTGCCCAGAGGGGGGGCAAGGGCCGAGATGTCAGGGAATTTGTGGGGGGGGTTTGGGGTTGGGACCCGGAGTCCTCCAAAGGATCAGGGCCGAGGATATGGGGAACAAGGGAGAGTTTTCCCCCACATCAGCAAATTTTTGCGCCGTTTGCGTCCCCCCACGTGCTTGGAGGGGCTATTGACTCCTCCGGCCCGCTGCACTACCCCTCTATGGGTGGTGGGGGCAGAAAGTCCCAGCCATCTGCCTCCCGCGCTCTGGGGTTTGCGGGTTTTTACTCACTGGGGCCCTCTGTGGGGTAAAGGGCCCCCCGGCATCGGGGAAACCGGGTCGCCAGCCCCCGCTGTCCTGAAACCCTCCCTTGGGGGTGCCCCATAGCTGCCGCTTCACTCTGCGAGGCACCCCCCTTTCCTGTTTCCTCCGGGCCCCGTTCACATGGGGGGCCCTGTGGCGCGAAGAGTCTGCGGGCTTTCCCCCCCCCGTTCTCCTGTTTGGGGTCCCGACCGAGCCTTCTCCCTCCACACAACTTCCCAGTCCTCAGGCCACGTCTCCACCCCGCAAGGAAGCTTCTTCAGGCGAGGGCCCTCCACGGGCTGTAGGCTCCCGTCCTGCATGGCAATCCGGTCCGCGGCGGTCAAATTGACCCCTAAAGTGAGTGCTCCGTCGATCCCGTCTGCAGGGGCGGGAGGGGGGGCAAGTAGGGTTAAAAAAAGCGGGACCCCTTTGCGTCCGGGGGTGAGTCCCAGGGGAATTTTTGCCCTTTTTTTTTTACTCGTTTGGGTCCCATTTTGGGGCTTGGTTTGCCGCTCTAAAACTAGAACCCCCGGCGGGGCTCACTACAAAACCCCTGGCACCCCCAAGGCCAAACCAGCCCCCCGAAGAGCCCTGTTTTTTTCGTCTGTGATGCCAAAGGACCAAAAAATTATAGGCCTCCTTAAAAAGGGTTTGGTAAACTTTATTCTCCCCTTTTTTTTTTATCATTTTATAAAACCCCAAATTAGGGAACATTTTTGCACACAACTTCCTAATGCCAAGATTTTCATCCAACGATTATCATGCACAATTTGATTAGCATTTGTCAGTTATGTTTGTTGTTGTCCATCCTGATTACTCTTGAGTAGTGACAATTTTTCTGCCTTCTGCCATTTAATCCACAGTTTAAAATGCTTCCACTCTTAAAATTTTAAAAAAATCAAAAGTCCCCAAATTTAAAACTCTGACCCTTATTGGCCCAAATGGATATAAAGACCCCAAAAAGGAAAATAATGGCAACAAAATAAGGGTACATTCACACAATGTATTTAAGCACGTAATTGCATTTTAATGTGCCTGAATTATGCCCCGCAAATACAGAAAAATCTTGATAACTATGATAACCCGATGCCGGTGAAAACGAAAGTAATAGGTTGGTCGTAGTGCTGTTGAAACCACGCCCTGGTCACTAAAAGCTTTTAACAGCAAACAAAATTTAGCTCGCACAGGTTCTTAAAAACAATACCTGTGTGAAAAATACCCTTAAAAAAATGTTGTGGGGTCTAAAACATAGCTGAAAAATTTCCCAATAAGGGGTTTTTGAAGGGTTTTTTTTCTTTCATAAAAAAAAAATACAGGCAGGACCCGGGGTTTTGAACGTGATAAAGGGGCTGTAGGTTTTTTTCTTTTTAAAAATTGAATTTGTATGTAAGTCCGGGAAAAGGGAAAAAAAAATTTTTTTCAATGTAACTCCAGCACCCAAAAAATGGCATTTTTGGTTTTTAGATTTCAGGGGAAGGGGTTTTTTTATTTGTTTTGTGGTCTGTGCCTTTTGTTAAGAAAAATTTTTACGTCTTTTTCCCCTTATTTGCTGCTGTGGTTTTGGGTGGCATTTGTAGTTTTTTTGTTCCACAGCCGATATAGCTGTGGAATGAAAAAATGCCAGCATGCCCCATAAAAACTTTCCCTTTTAACTAGGGGGGCAGATTAAAGTCAAAACGTTTTAAATTTGGGGACTGCCTGTTTTTGTGCTGCTACAACAAAACCCCCCAAGGGGGCGAGTTCAAACCACTTAATTTGTTTGCCTTATAATTCTTTCACTTATAAATTTTTTTTTTAAAATTTTTCCCTTTTTAATGTTTCCCCCGCCTTTGTCTTAAAAAAACAAAAAGGGGAAAACCTTTCCAAAAAAAAACCTTTTATAAAAAATATTTATTAACCCCTTAAAATATTTTTTCTAAATTTCCTACTTAAAAACCCTAAAAAAAAGCTCTTTTGTGAATTAAGCATTATACAAAGGAAAACCCTTTAAAAAAATTGGGAAAGGGGTAAAAGTCACCCTGCTGCACCGGGAATTTTAAACAAAATTTGCCTTGGAGAGTTACAGAGCAAGCCCTTGGGAAATCCCTTGATGGGGTTGGGGTATCATTTTCTTTCCTTTCAGGAATGGAAACTAAAAAAAAAGACCCAGAAGTGGGGCACATGTACAACCCCCTGTGCTGACCAGGGGGCCCAGTGGGTTTCAAAAAAGTTATTATAAATTTCCCTACTGTCCACCATCTGTTTATCTAGCTATCAGATTTTGTATTGTTTTCAAAATGCCTTACTTCACATTGAAGATCTCATGGGATTTTATTTTTTAATACTCTATTTTATTAGCAGTCTGCGATGATCTGGGACCACGGTTTCTGCAAAATGTACCAGCTCTCTGAGAGAATTCATATTTTAAGCATAATATTTCATATTCTCCATACTCTTTGAAGTTTCATGCAGCAAATCCTTTAATCTTACACGGAGCTACCGATACATGAAATACGCCTGGGCTGCTTCTGATATTTTATTAGATTGCTATGCTCCAGAAAAAAGCCATATTGTATACTATGCTTGGCATTAAGGGCAACTTAATCGATTTACTATTATTCCAAAGGAAAATAAGAACACATATTGATAAATAATATACATGTATATATATTTTAAACAAAAAAAACTGGCAGCAAAGTTTTGTCAGTATATGCTGCTAGCACTATCTAGGTTGGTTATAGCATTATGTTCAACATAAAAAATCAGAATGGGGAAAATGTTTTCTGTAGATATGGACATCGACATATGAATTAACTTATATTTAATCAAAAAGAGGGCTGTTTCTCTCTATACACATATGTATATATACACATATGACAGCACGCAGATCTTCTACATTAGTATTTCTCAATGTTAATATGCCCTCCTTACCTCAAAGTACCCTTAAGGCTATGGCTATACACTTCATTGTACATTAAAAGCACAGCATAACATTGCAAATGCAGGGTGATTCAAAAGTCCCAGGACACCCTTTCATTTTAGAAAAAGGGAAAATGATGGATCTACCCAGCAAGCAAAGGCTAAGGAAAGCCACCATTTTGGAACAAGTTATAGCAATGGGAAGATGGCCATGTAGAACGTCAAAGAGCAATATTGTAGAAATAGAGCAAATTCCAGCACTCGTGCTCAGGATATAAAAATATTTATAAGAGATGCACTTTTATTGAAAAAACGTTAAAAACAAAGCATAAAAACAAGTTAACGCTGCCATTTCAAGCCAGTCAAGTCGGCTCTTAGTTGTTACAACTATGAGCCGACTTGACTGGCTTGAAACGCGTAAACTTGGCAGCGTTAGGCCATGTTCACACGACTTATTCTGGGACGTAGTTCAGTCCGTGATTACACGCCGAAGTGCGCCAATTACGGGCTGAATCCGTCCCAGTAACTACGGTAATGCACAGTTCTCATAGAGAACTATGCATTACGTCTCCTCTCCCTGCTCGGCGAATACGCCGAGGGGGGAGATAAATGACAGTCACTTTCTAGCGGCGTATAGTGCCCGCTAGCAATGACTGTCTATGGCCGGCGAAGTGCCGGCCCCCCCGCTCGCTCCCCCGCTCCCGCCCCGCCCCGGCCACACGGCGTAATTGCGGGGCGGAATTACGCCCCGCAGTTAAGCCGTGTGAACATAGCCTTAACGTGTTTTTATGCTTTGTTTTTAAAGTTTTTTGCAATAAAAGTGCATCTCTTATAAATATTTTTATATCCTGAGCACAAGTGCTAGAGTTTGCTCTATTTCTACAATATTGTCATGTGGTATATCTACAGCCGGATATTCGCCTCCTTGGAGCACCGTGTGTAGACAGATGTTGTGCGGCTGATACTCAGAGAAGAACTACTGGTGAGCGATTACCCATTTTTTTCTATTTTGTGCGTATCAGAACGTCAAAAAAGAACCAGAATTGTATCAGAAATCGATTGCCGCAATTAGGGTATGTTCACACGACCTTTTTCAGATCCGTTTTTTGATCAGTTTCTCGGACCCAAAACAGATCCGAAAAACGTATTTAACAATGTGCAGTGTGATTTACATGGGTTTTAATGTAAAACACGCATCTCCGTTCAGATGAGTGATCGCTGCTGCATGTTTACTTGTGTCTTTTCAATGCGTTTTTCGGATCCGTTTTAAGAATTGACAATGGAAACAATGGGGTGCGCTTTTGGAGCCCGAAAAACGGATCCAAAAGCACAACATACTTTTGGGTACGTTTTGGACGCGCTTTTGATGTGAAAAGCGCATCCGAAAACTAGAAGAACTGTTTGAACTTTAGTAACCTTATGACCCAATAGAGGGAGCTAACAGCATTTTACATGTGTTTCAGATGAAGGCCAACAGAGGGCGCTTCAAGCATTTTACATGTGTTTAATATTATAAATTGCTTTTTATATGTATTGAATTATATAAAAGCAGTTTTTAGTATAGGTTTTAGTATTAGTATAATACTAAAACCACTCAACATTCTATAATAAACTATTTGTCTAAAACATTAATAAATTTATTAGTTAAAACTTCTATAATTTCTATATACACCCATTCTATACTAAAAAAACGGCTTTTATATAATTCAATACATATATGAAGCAATTTATAAGATCAAACACATGTAAAATGCTTTCAATTATAGCGCCCTCTATTAGGCTTCGTAGGAAACACATGTAAAATGCTTTCAGTTATAGTACCCTCTATTAGGCTTCGTAGGAAACACATGTAAAATCCTTTCAGTTATAGTGCCCCCTATTAGGCATCCTCTTACACTACAACTTAACTACTTTCTAAGTGAAAATGTAGGTCATGAGGTTACTAAAGTTCAAACAGTTCTTTAGATCAAATGAATCTCTAGGGGCCGATTTAGTATATTACATACCCTTACATACATACATACATACATACATACATACATACATACATACATATGTAAGGGTAAAGTAGATTACTATATTACTTAAGATTCTACCTTTTCAAACTACAACCTGTGTATATATATTGAAAAACGGATCCGAAAAACGCATCAAAATACACATGCAAAACGCATCCAAAAAAGCATCAGCTGCTGCGTTTTTGGATACATTTTTGGGATGCAGTTTGGATGCAGTCTTCAATGCATTTTTCTTCTAGTGAAAAACGGATCAAAAAACAGATCCAAAACGTTGTGTGAACATACCCTTAGACTTGTGATATCTTTTGTGGTTTTAAAGTTATCAACACAAAAGTTGCAACAACTTCTATTTGACATATTCAATGTGTTGTCCTTGGTGCTGAACACAAACTTTCTGTGTTTGTAAATTTGATATTATTGTAAACCGCAATTTATTTTTGCACTTTTCAAGGCAAGAACCATCACCATATCACAATCTACAATGTTCCCTATATGCAGGTGGACAATGCGTAGGACTATCTTATTTCAGTATGGAAAGCAAACGGATTTCATGGCAAAATTCACATTTACACTCCATCATATTAAAGTACCATAGGTAAGCCAACCCCCATTAGGTAAATGGGCCTTCTATTGGATAGCTATGTAGGTAAGACCACATTAGAGTGATTAGCTCTCATTAAGTCGCTAAGTTCCCTTGTAGGTAGGAAGGTAGGTATTGCCCCAGTTAGGTACAAACATGGACAATACTCTTCTGTTAAAGAAAAAACAACACACAATGGTCACTGAAATAACTTGAAACTAACAAAAATGTATGAAGAATCAGCTAATGAAAATCAGACATTGCTTTTGTATTTTGGTTCAACCCAGAAAAAGAACAAACAAAAAAACACACTAATGAAACTGGCCTGGACAAAAAGGATAGCACCCTTAACAACCTTTTGAAGATATTACTACAAAGACATTATTTATGTAGCTCTCAATGAGACTTCTGCACCTGTCCACAGGTATTGATCCACTACTCATATGCAAACTGCTCCAGCTGTATTAGGTTTAAAGGGAGTCTTCTCCAGACTGCATATTTCAGCTCCTTCCATAGATGTTCAATAGGATTTGGATCTGGCAGGATCTGCTGTACTGGGCTTGGATCAAAATGTGAAACAAGTGGGCCCTTTTGTTCTACAAGTTTGGTAAAGAGAATGGCCCTGAGGCTTGTTCTTTTTACCAAATGTTGAAAAAGGGCGACACTCAGAGGTGGCCCATGACAATGCTGATTCACTGCAGATAGTTTGCAGCCTGAATAGAACAGCAGCGAAATCATGTGAGTGTCTGCTCTGTGTGTGGGAGGGAGGAAGAGAGGGCCTGGAGCTGTGTGGGATGGGAGAGAGAGGCCTGTGCTGTAAGCAGAGGGCCAAGAGCTGTGTGAGACTGCAGAGGGGAGCCTGTGCTGGAAGAAGAGGGCCTGGAGCTGTGTGGGATGGGGGAGGAATGCCTGCGCTGGAAGCAGAGGGCCCAAAGCTGTGAGCGACAGGTGTAAGCCTCAGGCCTGTTTTTTTAATATACAGTGTGTATTTGTGTATGTATAGTGTGTGCATTCAGTGTGTGTACAAGACTGGGACAAGGTATTCTGGTCAACTGACACCTAATCACCTGACACCGGTTAACCCCTCACCTAATTAGGTGACATTTTTCTCGCGCCAGAACTGATAGACCTTGTGGTGAGCAAATTTGTTAAGTCCAATATTTTACCTGAAATTCACTTCTTTTGAATGGATGGACGGACTTGATTGTATATTTTTCAAACTGATATGGCACTCACATGATGCAGTTTACCAATTTTCTTGGCCAAGAGACCGCTAGCGATGAACTGGATGATGCTGATTCTCTCTTCTTGGGAAATCTTCTTCATGGATGCTCCTTGATTCAAACAAATGAGCTTTCACTTGGAAATCAACCTAATAGTACACTGAACTATTAGGGAATTTGAGAACAGGTTATTTGTAACATACAAGAAGAAAATGATTGTTCCACTACTAGGGAGCAAAGCAGTAACAATGCAGTAACATGACAAGAATCTGCATAACTAAACATATGCTAAATAGTTGCAAGTCAAATTTATGTATAAGAGAGTCAAGAAGATTGTCTATAAAATGATGGTAATCTCAAATTCAAGGCTATAGCGGATGGTGAGATATGGAGCCTTAAATTCAAAAGTTCAAAACATTGTTTCCCTTTTGCTTGTCAGGATATCTATGAGTGGCAAATGTATATGAACTTTTCCTTTTAGCATTTGGTATGACTCACTTGTGAAGCAATAACTGCATATAAAAATGTATTAGCTGTGTATATTGACTTGAAACAATTTTAACTCATTCCTCAGGAAAAAAACAGCTTTAACTCTGTAATGATGCTGGGAATACAATACTTCTGTTGCAGTAAGGTCAGGCCATTACAAAACTTTAACTTTAATCTTCTTTTACCATTCTTTGGTAGAATGAATTGAGTGCTTAGGGTCATTGCTGTGTGACCTACGTTCTCTTGAAATTTAGCTCACGGACAGATGTCCTGACATTTTTCATTAGATTTTGCTAGTAGAGCTCAGGATTCATTGTTCCATCAATCATGGCAAGCCATTTAGGTCTAGATGCAACATAGAAGGTGCAATGCATACTACCACCATGTTTCACAGATAATATGATGTTTTTATGTTGGGATGCAGTGTTTTCGATTCTCCAAACACAAGACTTCTCATTTAAATTCAAAAGCTCTATTTCAGTCTTATCCATCGACAAACATTACTCCAATAACCTTCTGACTTGTTCAGCTTACCTTTAGCAAACTGTTCTTGGGCAGTAGTGTTCTTTCGGAAGCTGCCATGCATCCCAAGCATTTTTGTTCATACCCTCCTAATTGACTAAAAACATAACATTTGCTGATAAAAGGGCCTTTGGTTTTTGAGGAAACCTTTGGGTTCCCCTTATTTCCCCTTGCTCTTATTGAGATCTTTGTTAGTCAGCTACTCCTGTGTTGAGTTACAATGGTCTTTAATTCCTCCATTTCTATACAGTCTGTCTGATTGTGCATTGGTTCAAGCTCTTTATAGATGGTTTTGAAATCTTTTCCCCCCGATGGCATCTAAACTTTTTTTGAGGTCCACAGAAATCTCCTTTGTTCTTGCCATGATACACTTTCATGTATTTGTGAGAATCAGACCTTGATAGATCTGTTATTTTACTAAAACATATTGCTCACTTACTCCTGATTATTATCTAACTGAAAACACAACTCAAATTCCTAAGAGTGCTTTTAAAGGGAACCTGTCACATAGGTTTCCCCCCCTTGCTGGGGCCCACACAACTAGTTTCAGATGTTTTCCCCACACTGTGCCCCTTTTCGTAAGATGCAGCGTTTTAGAGCATTTCCCCCTTAAATCTTATTCGGGCATAGCCCACCAAGGGCAGCTCCCCCACTGACAGTTATTCACATTTTCCCCTTTTAAAATAATATTTTGTCTTTTGGTGGGGGGGCTAGCCCCGATTGGCGGGTTTTAAAAAAACTGACACTCGCAGGACTCTTTGAATGACTCTTCGGGGCTGAAACTGCAATTTTAGCATTAAATACACGAAAAAACGCACCCTTTCAAATAAGGGGCACAACACTGGAAACAGCACCCGACACTACCTGTTCTGTCCCCAGCAGGGGGCAAAAACTATGTGACAGGTTCTCTTTAACACGGTGTGGTTTTGATGTGTTTTTGGCATGTTTTTTCACTGGCAGTACTGCACTGTAATTAAATTTTTATTATCTTTAAGCTTTTTCAGTTATCAAAATTGTTTGGAAAGGTGTTACAGGTGAATAATCAATTATTGTGTTTAACCCCTACACACAGGTGGTCATACTGGCTCATCCTAATTGCAAGTGATTTATAGCAATAGAACATGCCGGTACATCCTGGAGATTGTGCCAGCTACTAAACAGAGTCGGCATGATTGGTGCGTGGTCAGCTGATTCCCTGCACCATCTGTTTACTCCGCCCAGCCGATCATGAGATCAGCAGCTAAGGAAGAGAGAGTGAGGGTGCTCAGTCTGTCACAAATGGAACCCAAAACACTGCGATCGTAGGCTATGTTAGCTTACCTGACAACCTGGTGATATCACCACCATGGTGAAGACAGTTCATTCATACAGGACATCACTGCATGTAGTACTGTCCTGTATGAAACAGTGATCTACTGATCGCTGAAGTCAATTCCCCTGGGGAAAAGTGAAAAAAGTATAGAAATATAAAAAAGTAAAAACGGAAAAATGTTAAACAAAAAAAATAAAATAAAAAATGTCGTCATTGTTTAACCCATCGCATTAACAAAAGAAAATTGTGACAGAATTATTATTTTTGTTCATCCTGCGTCCTAAAAAAAGAAGAAAAAAGATAAAGTCAAAAAACACCAAAATGGCCCCTTTAAAATGCAGGGGCATCCGCAAAAAAAAAACCCCTTTTAAATCTATATACAAAAAATTAAAAATTAAGCTATCAAAAATAGCGAGGCATAAATATTGTGTTACACAATAAAAACTTTTTTTTAAAAAAAGTGCAACTACACAAAACTATTTAATTTGGTATCACAATAAACGTATCAAAAAATCGTAAAACTAACACGAACAGTGCAGTAAGCGTTGCTAAAAATAAAAAATATTGCCTTACAAAAAATTAATTTAAAAGGTGATCAAAAAGTTCCATGCCTTGAAAAATTATACCAGAAAAAACGCTAGCTCATCTAACAAGGAACAAACCACTATTCAGCTCTGTACACAGAAAAATAAAAAAGTTATGGCTCTTAAACTATGGTAATGCACAAACATGTTTTCTTTTTTAAATAAAAATGTTTTTATTGTGTAAAAGTATTAAAGCATAAAAAAAAAAAAAAATTGGGTATCGCTGTAATTGTATTGACCTGCTGAGTAAAGCTAGAATGTCATATATACCACATGGTGACCCCTGTAAAAAATAGAAATAAAAACAGTAACAGGATTGCTGTATTTTGTTCAAAAACCTCACAAAATCCTTGATAAAAAGCGATCAAAGCGTCATATGAATCCCATAACGGTACCAATAAAAACGTCAGCTCATCCCGCAAAAAACAAGCCCCTAATCAGCTCCATATATGGAAAAATAAGAAACTTATGGCTGCTGGATTATGACAATATAAAAACTAAATTTTTTACAAACGTACTTCTATCATGTAGAAGTAATAAAACATGAAAAACTATATAAAATTATGTAATTGTACCGGCTACACAGTAGTTACTATGGGCGACATGTATGAATTCGAATGCGTACTTTTTTTTACTTGGCGCCGACACTCCAGTTCTAAATAGATATACAAGAGTGTAGAATACGACAGTATGAAGATTTTTGGCACATTACATAAAGCTTAATGCGCCAAACTTTGTATGGGCATAGAGTGTAATG
The DNA here is from genome assembly GCA_025379985.1 of Phyllomedusa bahiana. NCBI lineage: Eukaryota > Metazoa > Chordata > Amphibia > Anura > Hylidae > Phyllomedusa > Phyllomedusa bahiana. The sequence continues at coordinate 88,018 of JAODAL010014211.1, forward strand.
CGCCAAACCTGGCGCATTAAGCTCTATGTAATGCGCCAAACATCTGTCGTATTCTACACTCTCAGAATCTCATAATCCGAGCATTAAAACATTAGGGGTAGGTTTGGCGCTTTTTTACTCTATGCCACATACAAAGTTTGGTCGCATTAGTCTATTGTTAATGGCGCAAAAATCTGTCGTATTCTACATCTTCCTTATCCATATTTAGAACTTGTGTCGGCGCATAGTAAAAAAAAGTACGCTCAAACTCCTTTAAAATTTTTAAAAA